>QUSF01000197.1:0-10919 GCA_003676055.1 Chloebia gouldiae | reverse complement strand
CCCGTCCTGCCCCAGACAGCCGGACAGGGGCTGCCCCGGGCCGCAGCCAGACTCACCGGTCATGTTGCGCAGGTGGCGGTAGGAGATGGCGGCGCAGAGCTTGGACGTGGCTGGCAGCATCTCCCTGCGGGTCGGAGCCGTGGGCTGGGCAGCGGCGCTGGCTGTGGCAGAGACAGTGGCTCCAATGGCACTGGCAGCGGTGCTGGCTGCAGTGGTGGCCGCGGTGTCCGTCCGTCTGCGCCGAGCGCTGCTCTGCCCCGGCCCCGCCGTGCACGGCCTTAAGTACGCGGGGCTGAAGGATTCTGCCCCGTCAGCCGGGAGATAAGAGCCGTCACTCCGGGCCGGGCCCCGCAGGCCAAGGCCAGCCCCGGCTCCCCGCGCGTCCGCCGGGGCCGTGGGCAGCGCACGGGGCCGGGAGCGTGCGGGGACAGCGCAGCACCCCCGGCCCCGAGGGGCACGGGCAGGCAGAGCCCCCGAGCAGCTCCTGCCCTGCCGGGCAGCTGTCCTTGCCAGGGACGGACCTGGGGCCCACGGCATGATCATCACCTGTGACAGGTGACAGATCAGCACAGTGTCACAATCATTGAGGCTGGAAAAGTCCTCCAAGGTCATTGAGCCCAAATTTGATGGGTGACAATGGATAATAAGTGATAATAAGGGATCACTTTGGATGACACCATCTCACAGCACAACCATTGTGGAGTAACAAGCCAGGCTGAGCCTCTGCACACACTGTGCACAACAACCAGGACAGCCCATAGAACACAGAATACGAAATACATTGAGCTGCTGATCCTGGGACTGAAGTGAGGGGCAGCCCCAGGCAGCCCCCTACTCCCCGGGCCCCGTTATCTGCCCCAGCAGTGGGACATGGCAGAGCAGCGATAATGCTCAAGGCTGAAATGACATTTCTGGGATAAATTACGACTTGGAGACCAGCACTCCCAGGAACCTGTGAATTACAGCTGCTTCCTTTGACGTCAGCCCCTGCACCCTCCTGCAGGGAGCCTGACCTTGCTCCCCCATTTCAACAGCTTGGCTCGGGGGGCGGGGGGGGGGTCATCCCCTCAATGTGCCAGCAGCCTGGCCCCAGGGAGCCTTTTGTCTCCCCTGGCCTGTCCTCAGCTTTCCCGAGATGATTTGAGTCTCACCTGCCCTCCAGAAGGGTCCTGCTGCCCCATGGGATGTTCCTCTGCATTGCCAGGGCTGCCATTCTCCACTGTGTGCCAGTAAAGACCTCAGGCTCAGGTCAGCAGCATGGGGTTAGAGGGAGGTGCTGGAGGCACCAGGAGGAGGCAGAAGCTGCACTATCCCTTTCCAAAACCTTTACTGGGCACTCCTCTTTTCAGCCATGCTCCCACAGGTGTGATTCCCAGGTGATGCCACATCTCTCCCCTCCTCTGGGCTTCACCCACATGCTCCCACCTCCCTGCACATGGGAAGAGGGAGACCCAGGAGGGTTTGGAACCCCTGAGTCTCAGCCAGGAGTGTCAAGCCCAGAGCTCTGGCCAAGCACACGCAGAGCACTGACAGGTCTGGGTGTTCGGGGCCACCAGAGACACCCCAATACTGTGCACTGCCCCAGCTCTCCCAGTCCCACCCCAGTGCTGTGCACTGCCCCAGCCCTCACAGTCTCTTCCCTGGGAGCAGGGGCACACAGCCCCGGGGCCAGCAGCCCCAGGCTGTGAGTGATCCAGGGCTCTTATCCCAGATGGAGCCGCCGCTCCCGGCCTCGGCACAAGGACACGCAGTTGTTTGTGAGAAGAACCAAAACAAACCATACAGAGCCACCCCTCTGGCTCTGGGCTGGAGGGGCATGACCCCAGCTGTGCCCTCAGGAGGGGACACAGCCACACTGTGCCACAGCAGTGAGGGAATGCTGCAGGTGACCACTCCCCAGAACAGGACACAGACCTCAAAAAGGCACCCAGAACCCTCAGGGGGATCTGGTTAACTGGGATACCCCAGCCCCCACAGCCCCCTGAGGCACCCCCAAGCTCCTGCACAGTCACCACACAGCTCCCTTTGCATTCACTCAATAGAACTTGAAGTACAAACGCACACAAATGTACAAAACCAAAATGATACTAACCAAAGGCATTGGAGCTGCACCAGGGCCTGGAGGCTGAGGGTCCCAAGAACCCTGAGGCTGCCCTGAGCCCCCCACCCTGCCCAGCCAAGCCTCCTCTGAGAGCATTCCCCTCTCCCAGCCCATTCCCACGGCAGGGGCTGCAGCAGGGGCTGCTCTGTCAGGGTGACCCTGTCCCTCCTGCAGCAGTCCGGCCGGGGGTGTCCCCCCATCCCAAGGCTGCCTGTGGTGCTATTTGGAGAGTACAGATAAACCACAGCCCCCGGTGCCACAGAGGTCAACCCGACACCCTGATAAGATAATGGGCTCAAGAGCAGCAAGAATGGGCCCATGGCCTGACCCCCACCAGCTCCTCACACCCCCAAAGCCCTGGGCTACAGGGCTGGGACCTCACCACTGGGGCTGGGCAGCCCTTGCCTCCCCCAAGCCATTGCTGCCCTGATCCCTCCTCACCCCAAAACACTCCCAAACAAACAGGAACAGCAAAAACACCCCCAAAGAGCCATCCCCACCTGCCAGACACTTTCCAGCCACAGGCACCAGCTCCATAAATGCCTTTTATTAAATTGTTAGGACAAGAAATAGCATTTCCTTGTTTAAACCTTTGCTACCCACAACACCCACTCAAGCCCAACAGGGAAGAAATGTTTCCCTCCAAAGCGAGTGGTCCCAGGGCCAGTGAGAGGGGGCCAGCAGTAGCCACAACAGCTGTCAGCTCTCCAGGGCAGTTGTGCTCAGCCCCAGCAAGCAGAGCTGCGTTTGTCCTCTGCCCCCCAGCAGGGACTCGTCACCCAAGGAACTCCCACTGCCTGAGGTTCCACAGGGACTGTCCCTGCTGAGGTTTGCCCTTCCCTGCCCACACCCAGGAGGCTCCTGGGGCCTGGCAGCTGCCCAAAGCCAGCCCCGAGGCCAAGGACTCTCCTCCCCACAGAAGGGCCGGGACACACCGGGGCAAAGGACTCTCCAGCCTGACACAGCTGCAGCAGCTCCCCCAGCACCGAGGCCAGGAGGGGCTGGAGCTCCAGGCTCTGCCATGCCCCAGGTGCAGTAGCTCTTCACTAGCAGGTAATCAGTGGGATCAGCTGGTAATTAGCAGGTTCAGCTGCAGGGGAGTGGCACAGCCTAGCTGGGGGGTACGAGTGGTCTGTGTTGGGGTACCCAGGTTCTGCTCCCCAGCCCAGAGCAGGATCTTGCCCTGGGCTCCAGCGTTCTCTCAGAGTGAGCCCAGCCCATGGCTGGACCAGGGGGCCCATCTGTCCCTGCACAGCACACAGAGGGGACAAGAGCTGGCCTGAGGGGTGCTCATCCTGAGAGAGGGGGAGCTGCCAGGACCAGAATACTGGAAAGCCATCAATGTCAGGATCAAGGATTTATTTACATGTCAAGGAAAACGCTCACCCAAAGTCACGTGAGGAGGAAAAAGCAAACAAAGCCAAGGAGCAGTGATTTGCCTCCCAAACACAAATGCCTGCACTCCCAGGGTGCTGGACCCTCCTCATCCCCTTCTCCAGAAGGAGACTAAAGGCATGATTTGTGTACAGTTACCAGCACCACGGAAAATACAATCTGAAAATGAAACCCGCCTTTCCAAGGCAGTCTGTCCCTGCCCAGGCAGGTCCTGGAGCAGACCTCGCTCCTTGCAGGAAAGGGCAGCACCTCAGTACTCATCCAGCGTGTCGGCCCGCGGCACCGAGAGGCCCCTCTCCTTCAGCGCCTGCACCTTCAGCTTCTCTGACTCCTGCTTGGCCTGCTGCTCCACCCGCTGCTCCTCCAGGATCTCCTCGATGGACACCTGCTGCAGAGGCGTGTCGCTCTCCTTCTCCAGGTCCTGCAGGAGAAACGACCCCTCAGCTCTGGCAGCGTCCCTGGACCGCAGGGCACCTGTGCCCACGTGCCAGCAAACGGTGGGGCTGACAGAGAACAGAGGTGCTGGAAGTGCTCTGAGGGGTGGGGACATGGGCAGGGATCCCCAGCACAGTCCGGGAAGGGGCTCCTGGGCACCCCAAAGCAAACAGCGCTTGGCTCCTCCTGAGCCCATCCCCGGAGGTGTCCTCAGGGAGGCAACAGGCAGCCAGCAGTGACAGCCTCCAGAAGTGCCACACAAGCTGGAGCTTCCCTACTGCTCCCTCTGTATTGTTCTTAGTTCTTGTGTCATCCCAGAGGGGCTGCGGCAGCAGGAGGCAGCCCTGCCCTGCAGACTGGCATTTCTGTGCTGGCTCAGCCTGAACTGGCCCTGGAGGCGGCTCGGATTCCAGCCCACAACAGCAACCACATTTCACAGCAGACAGACCGACCACAACCCCCCAGCCCGGGCCCAGACTGCAGCAGGAGCCAAGCACTTACAATTTCCCCCAGCAGCACCACATTCTCGCCCCTCACCACGAAGATGCCCCGGGGGATGTCCCCATACTTCTTGCCCACGTGGATGCGCTCTACAGTCTGGTGCAACACCAAGTTTGCTGCAGCAACGAGACAGAGAGAAAACCGCCGACGTTCACCGCGAACTGTGGCTGAGCAGTGTCCCCCGTCCCACCGGAGCAGCACCGGCGCGGGCTCTCCCCTGGCGCTCGGTGGTGCCCGGAGCCGGGTCACTGAAGCTACCGCCACTGTCCCCACCCCGCGACCTCCGAGACCACCCGAGCTCCCCGCAGCACAGAAGATGGCGATGCTGGTGCTGCAAGCTCGGGGCAAGGATTGAGAGCTGGCCGGAGGATGAACATCACCCGGAGGACGAACATCACCCGGCTGCTTCTCCCCAAGAAGCGACGCCAGAGCATCAGCGCTGGATGCAAGGGCGGGACGGGGAGCTCCCAGGTGTGGGAGAAGGGGTCCAGGGACAGGGCACAGAGGGGGAGGTTCATCCCCCAGCACAACCACACTGGAAAGTAGCGCTCCCTCCTCCTCCTCGCCATGCCCGGAGCTGCCGCGGCCCGGCCGTACCGAACTGGTCGATGCTGCGCAGGTACCCGATGAGCGTCCGCCCGTCCCGCAGCAGCACCAGGTGCTTCTCTGCGGGAAAGGAGAGCGGCGGGTCGGCCACGGCCCCGCGGCTCCGGGACCCGCCCGGGGCCGGAGCCCACGGGGGGCGGCTCGCTACGGGGAGAGGGGTCCGGGCGCCGCACGGGGAACCGCGGGCAGGACCCGGGGGAGCGGGAGCCCGGACCCCACGGCAGGGCAGGCACCGGCGGGGCACGGAGGGGACGGGCCCGCCCCTGGACACTCACTGTCGATGTCCTGGATCAGGCTGGCCGTGCCGGGCATGTAGTTCATGGTGCCGCCGCGCCTGCAGCGGAAGCGCCGCCATGCGCCGCCGCCGCCGCCGCCGCCCCGGAACCGCCCGCGTCGGGCGGGGCCCACCCGCCGCTGCCCTTTTAAGCCGCGCCAGCCGTACGCGCGGGGCCGCCGCCGATTGGCCGGCGCGGGCGGGGAGCGGCCGCCGATTGGGCGGGGGGAGCGCGGGGGCGTGGCCTTGGCGGCGGCCATGGAGCCCCGCACGGCCGGGCCGGGCCCGCCCGCGGCGGCCGCGCAGGTAACGGGGGCGAGGGGCGGGCACGGCCCCGGGAGCGGCTACCGGGAGCGGCACGGTCCCGGGAACTGCCACCGGGAGCGGCACGGCCCCGGGAACGGCACGGCCCCGGGAACGGCCCCCGGGAACTGCCACCGGGAACGGCACGGTCCCGGGAACTGCCACCGGGAGCGGCACGGCCCCGGGAGCGGCCACCGGGAGCGGCACGGCCCCGGGAACGGCCCCCGGGAACGGCACGGCCCCCGGGCGGGCGGCAGCGCTCAGCCCGGCCCTGCTCCGATAACGGGCGCGCAGGGCGGTCCCCGGGAGCCTTCCCCGCCCCGCCGGTTTCTCGCGGACCCCTCCGGGCGTGTAACGGGGCGGAGAGCAGCGCGGGGAGCCGCTGCCTGCAGAGCCGCCTCACGGGGACGTTTCTGGGGCGCGTGTTCTGGTGCGGGGATCCCGGGAACGCGGGGACCCGGAGCGCTTTGCTGGGCTGGGCATTCCCGGATCCGTTACCTGCGGCGCTTATGGCAGCTGCGTTTCGGGCTGCCGTGCAAATTCTGTATGACGAGAAGGGCTTTGCCCGGCCGGAGCAGGCTCTGCTCTCCAGCCGCGGTTCGGTTTGGTTTGGTTTAGTTAGGTTTTTCTTCAGCCCTTCAGTAAATCCCGGCACACAGGCTGTACAGCCTGCGCTCTGGAAGCAGCTCAGGCGCAGAGTACTGCTTTGCCCGAAGGTACAGGGAGTCATTCCCCGAGCTCCTGAAACCCTGTGCTTCAGCATCCCCTCTGCTGTCAGGTGGAAACTCAAGTTCCCTACACATCAGTGATGGGATGGATCCTGGTAAACCCTCGGATGCCCTTGGGTGTGCAGACTTTCTGTACAGAGACGCACACGAGCTGCAGCTTCAGGAGCTGAACACTGGCAGAGCTCGTCTGTTTGAGAATGAGCAGGGAAATGAACTTTCCTGGAGAGTTTTCCATCCTGCCGTCGGCAATGCAGTGCTGGCATTGAATCCTCCAGGAGCTGCTCACTGTGAGGGGCTGCACGCCTCCCCCTGAACCCAGCTCGGCTGAGGGAGACCTGGTTAAGCTTAGTGTTAGACCTGGTACAGCCAGGTTAGACCAGGAAAGTCTAAAACTGGGGTAGATCACTTGAAGGCAAAGGAACCCTCTGGCTCAATGCAGGAAGGGGCAGACCTCGTTCCTGGAGCACCTCTGCTCGTGTCCATGTCCCATCACCTTCCCTGTGCTCTTCCCTTGTCCCCAGGCCATGGATTCTCCCTATGCCAACGGAGCCTACAGCCCCCCGTACCCGCACTACGCCAGCCTGCCGCAGGCACGGGGTTTCTACTGCTCAGGGCCCGCGCGCAGCCCCTACCCTCCGGAGCCCGCGGGCCTCTACCGACCCCCGTCGCCCGCTCCCGCCTGGAGCTACGTCCCCCCGGAGTGTCCCCCCGAGGGCTCGGCCCTCCGCAGGCAGCAGGCCCCCAGCTACTCCCCGCCACAGGTAAGGGCCCTCCCAGCTCGGAGCGTGCCATTCCCGGGACGTGTCGTGGGGCTGCGCAGGGGGAAGTGGCTCTGGTGAGCTGGGGGTGCCCATGGCTCCGGAGTGTCTTGTGCTGCCTGCTTTAATCTTACCAAAACTGGTGGTCACCCTCTTCTGTGGAAACCCTCAGCTTTTGGGCTGGGAAAGCGGGAATTGGGCAGCCAGCCTGAGCTGCAGCCGTTCCATCCAGCTCCCAGGGGTGTGTGAGAGGGCAGGGCTAGCAGTGACACCCCTGCAATGCCTGTCCCAGCTCCCAGGGCTGTGTGAGGGGGCAGGGCTGGCAGTGATCCCTCTGTAACGCCTGTTCCCCTGTCCGTGCAGACCCCGGGAATGCCAGTGCCGCAATATCCATACGGAGACAGCAGCACAGGGGTCACGGGGCAGGGCCTGGTGTCACAGCCCGGAGCCCTGGAGGACACGTGGGGCCCCCACTCTGGCTATGGGGCGCAGCCTCGCTACGCCTGGCCCGCCTCGGGGCATGGCAGCCTCTACGTCTCGGATTCACACCCATCCTGGACCGGCAGTGGGGCTGCTTCCCACCCTCCCACCTGGGAGTCACAGGGACAGGTGAGGTCCTGTGTGCATGCAGAAGACTTAAATCCATGGCTGCAATTCCATAAAGTACTGGAAGGACAAGATGTCCTGGGGTGGGTCTTGAAATGGGTCTGACAGGCTTTCTCCAGGTTGGATCAGGGAATAAGTGACTCTGTGTTTTTGGTGCCAGGCAGTAGCAGCCCTGATGAGGGGGGCGGGTTCAGGGGCTCAGACTGCTCTGGACAGGTGCCCCTTGCTGGGCTTTTTCTTTCTAACATGGGAGCAGAGCACAGGTCCCTGTCCCCAGCATCCCCAGCCCTGTCCGCTGTTTGGTGCAGGATGAGAGTGGAAACCTCCGGGTTGAAGGGAAATGCACTTAGAGATGTTTTCTCCCTCTGACTGCAGGACTCTGTCTACGACAGACCTGAGCAAAGCCCCAATCAGCACAGTTACTATTCTGATGGCAACCAGCGGCACTCGGGGCCAGTGAACGAGCACAGGGCGGCCAAGCCTGCCCCGTGTCAGCCCCGGGTGCAGTACAGTGCCCAGCCCCAGCTCTATGACCTCGCTCCTCGGAAGCCCATGGCCAGGAGCCAGGAGCTGGGCTTCAAACCTGCTGACCAGCCTGCCATGAGTCCTGCAGCCATGCAGCCGGAGATTCAGAGGATCCTCCACGTGATGGGGGAGGCTGAACAGCTGGAGGAAGAGGTGGATGAATTTGTAGGGAAAAAGACAGATAAATCCTACCGACTGCTGGAGGAGATGTTGACCAAGCTGCTGCTGGAGCTGGATTCCGTTGAGACTGGGGGCCAGGACAGTGTCCGGCAGGCCAGGAAGGAGTCCGTCCACAGAATTCAGGACATACTGGAAAAACTGGAAAGAAAGGGATTGTGAAAGCACAAGAGCCACAACACACAGCCTGTGGTTGAGGTTCCAAAGAGTTCTCTTAAGTCTCAGCTCTTTCTGCTACGCACCATTGACAGTGGAATAGCAATAAGCCCTGAGTTAATAAATCAAATCAAACCCACCAAAAAGCCAGCCCAGAAGCCCAGCCCCAGAAACAACTCAGCAAAAGACAGAGAGAGGTTTGAAGCAGCAAAAGTATTTAATGAGGATGCTGAGGAGAACTGGGCCAAGGAAGGGGCCCTATGGGGTTGTGTACAGAGTTCCCCAGACTGGGCCCAATCTCTGGGTGCCTCCTACAGCCACAGCCAGTCTTCAAACACTCCTCAGATGTGCTGCAATGTGCAGCCACCAACCAAGACTCTGGGCTTGTCCTCACTGCCTGTAATTTCAGCTTCAGCTCCCTTGCCATAAACTCCGTGTGTCCCCTAGGAGTTGTTTGGTTTGGTGCACTCAAGGAGCAACACTGAAGTGCTGGAGGGAGGGACTGTGCTGGCACATGTCACGTTGTGCTGTTCTCCTGTGTGGTGCAGAGCCAGCGTGGGGTGTCCCTGTGGGCATGAGAACAGACTGGAAATCCCAGTTCTGCCACTGGAAAGGAGAAGTGCAAGTCAAGGAAAGGACAGGGCAGGATGCTTGGAAGTGATTTCCAGGTCACTTGGGTCAGAATCCCGTTTCATGTCCCTCTCCATCCTGCGAGTTCTGTGTCCCACTGTGCAGCACCACGGGGAGGGAACAGCTCAGTCTGTTCCAGCCTCCTGGTTACCACCTGCGCAGCAGCTCACTGCTATGTGTGACACCTAATAAACCCTGAGTTTGAAATGTTATTTTGTAATTGAGATGTCTCAAAGTCTCTTTTTCTTTAAAGAGAAATGGTGTGAAGGTTTTGTGACTCAGGCCAAAGCCCCAGGCTGGCTGGAGCAGTGCTGAGGTCAGGGGTGAATGGAATATCTGGGAACGCTGTTCTGGGGTGCAAGGGTGCCCCAGTGCCTCCCAGGCAGTGCAGATGCTCCAGGAGCCTCCAGCTGTGGCTCTAAGGCCAGTGTGGAAAAGGGTCTGGAAGGGATTTCGGATGCCTGAGGCTGCGAGTGCCCTGGCCATGCTCTGTGTGCTGCCAGCCAGCCAGAGGCAGCTGGCAGATCCCACATTCCCAGACAGGGCTGTGGACACAGGATGACCTTTGGAGCTCGCTGGATGTGTCCATGACCACGTGTGGTCAGCCTGCACAGCCAGCCACGAACAGTGAACTGGATGTCCTGGGACAGGGAAGGGCTCAGCTGCTGCTGCATTTTGTGTCAGGCAGGGAGCGGCCAGGCTGAGCTGTTTGTGCTTCCAACTTGACCAGTGCCTCCTGGGGCCCAGTGGCTGTGCTGGGAGGTCAGTAACTCACAGCACTCAGAGAGTGCTGCCCTGTCACTGTGCTGGTGAAGCCTCCATGAGTGCCACCCCTTCCCCCATCAGCTGAATTCATCCAAGTAGGATATTCCTCAACAACATTGCTTGTCCCTGCCTCGGCAGAGGGTTATGTAAATCCCCAGAGAAAAGCCCATAAGAGAACATGAAAAAGTGGGCTGAAATGGCAGGTTATCATCGCAGGGTGTGGGGATCCCACAGCGCCGTGGGATGGCATGGCTGCCTGTGACACTCCAGCATCCCTGGCTGGGTTTCGTGTGTTTCCCCCAAAGCTGAACTGGGATCAGGGATCAGGCACACGTCCCACACATCAGCCTGCAGGAAGTTCTGCTGTAACCCATCCCTACCTGCTGCCTCCTCCACACAGGACCAGAGTGCGTCACAGCTGGGCCGGATGATCCGAGTGGAGACGGTCTGACACGGGCAGGGGCTGTGTCAGCACCGACTGCTGCAGGCTCTGCATGGGCCCCAGCTGCAGAACTGGGAAACTGAGCACTCCCAACCCTCCTGTTTTCCTCATCAATCCCTGCTGTGCCATGGTGAGCACTGGGATAGCAGCTCCTGGCAACTGGTTTATCTTGCAGCATCCACTTGCAGCATCCACCCACATCACAACCCCCAGATTAGAAAGTCTATCTCTGTTTATCGCTGGGCTCATCTCTACAGAAACCAAACTCTTACTCTGGGGTTGCCCATTGCTTATCCAGCAGTGCTGGAGTTTCTCAATCACCACAGGGGCTAAAGTGTCACAGAGGGACTGAAAAACAAACATGAAATCAGCACCACGTGGTTTCTGCTGCAATCACCCCATGCTGGAGTGTTTGTTCGTGCCGCAGCTGGCCCGGGGGTGGGTATTTCCCCGCACCCCAGTGCCCTGCCTCCAGCTCCGGGCCAGCATCACCCCTTCCCGGCCCACTGCCGAGGGC
>QUSF01000196.1:221090-232553 GCA_003676055.1 Chloebia gouldiae | reverse complement strand
GTGTGGGGCTGGCTCTGCTCAGAGCACCAGGGTTAATTTGGGGCACACTCAGCCTGCGTGGGGCTGGCAGTGCTGCAGGCTAGCCCCATTCTGGAGCAGGAGCACTCAGAGCTGTGACCTTGGCAGGGCCGGGGCAGACTGCAGCCGTGATGGAGTGCCGGGGAGGAGGCTCTGGAGCTGCCGTGTGTGAATACCTGTTTACATGTGGGATAATGGATGGGCAGCCGCTGGCTGCAGGCTGTAACTCACTCCGGGGATGCTGGGACCGGGTGACACCATAAACCAGGCAGCAGAGAGCAGGAGCAGCTCGGCCCCGCTGGGATTTACAGCCGGGGCTCGCTCCCTGGCCACCTCATCTCTTGGCTTTTATTGCACACACTGCACGGGGAAATTATTATTGTAAAAATTTGTTTAAAGGAGCTCAGTAAACTCTCTTTGATCTGACGATTTCACCTTAAAATCTTCCTGTTCCTGTGGCTGGAGGAGAGGGTGTTTGGCGCATAAATCATCAGTGGGCTCAACTGCATCCAAGTGCATGCTGTAATGGTGGGAGAGAATTCTCACTTTGATTTTACCTCGGGATATGGACCCCGGGGTGGGGAGAAGCAGGGGACAGAGCTGAGGGACCTCAGCGTGGGTGGCCTGTGTCCCACGGAGCCCAGCAGGGCCATGGCGACCCTGTGAGGCCTGGTCTGGGCTGATGTTTGCCCGACTCCCACAGCCAGACGGTGCCAGGGCAAAGAGGGGCTCCGGGCTCTCCCTGCAGCACCCACCCTGCACCGGCAGGCCCTGAGCCCCCCACACCGGGCTGGTGCTGCTGGCTCCAGTGACAAGTGCCAAGGAGGGCTGGGGAGAGAGCAGAACAGGTCACCTCGTGCTGCTGGCAGGAGAATAGGTGCTGATGACTGCTCCTGATGAATAATCTTCCTGCAATCTCTTCTGAAGAGCCTGGCGCAGGATTAGGGCTGAAAGCTCGATTTGATTAAAAGAGTCAGGAGCAAATTAGGAGCCACTCGGTGCTTAGTCTTGCCACTTCTTATAACAGGGCCCCAGATGAAAATATTTCAGTTGCTATTTGCTCTTCTTTAGTGTCTCTCTCCCAGGGGCTGCCAGGAGCTCTCCCAGCCCATCTCCCCCATCTCGGCCTGCCCAGGTGGGCACAGGAACCCGGGCTCAGCCACTCTGTGCCTCAGCTGGCTCCGTGTCCTTGGCTGGGCTCTGCCTCTCTGCTGGCTGTGCTAAACAGGAGATAAGACTGCTCTGTTTCCTGCAGTGCAATGTGAAAATAAATCAGGTGAGAGCAGTGGCTGCTGGAGGTGTCTGGGAGCCAATGTCCTACCAAGGTTCAGCTCTAGACCTGGGGCAGATACTCAGGAGTTTTGTACAAATAAAAAGCCAGTGCCTGCCTCCCACCCTACGATTTGCCACTCCTTGGCATGCAGAGCTGCAGATCCTGATGCCCTGAGCGTGTTCCCCTTGCTGGAAAGCAGGAGGGGACTCCTCCTCTTGTGACTAATTGTCCAAAGCCATCTCACACAGGGATGATCCCTAAGCTGCACCTCTCAGTGTCTGCATGGCAAGGAAGGCAAAAAGCAGTTTGGAAAGATCAATCATGCAAACTCATCACAAAAGGCATTGGCACCCAGGTTCCTGCCCCTCCTGGCTGAGGAAATGATGGTGCTGAGGGATTGAGGCTTGAGAGGAGCTGTGCTGTGACTCCACAGCGTTTTGATCCTAAGATAGATTACCCGGAGAGCACTCCCTGCTCCCTGCTCGTGCTGAGCAGAGATAATGGCCTTTGGAGTCACCTCCACGGAATGATGCAGCCACCAAATAAGTGATCCTTCCTCCCTGCCCAGCAGCAGAGCAGGGAAGGGGGTTGGGCACCCTCATGGCTGGGAGGGGGAGAGAGGCTGGGGCTTCTGCCCTGCTCTCTTGGGACTGCCTTTAAAAAAAAAAAACAAGTTCCTAAGCAGCTGAGAAAAAACATTAAATGCTCCATATACTCTCTATAAACAAGCAGTTAGAGAAATCCGTGCTGGAAAACACTTGGTGGAATAAGGTCAAGCTTCTCATATGAATCAAATTAGTGGCCGCTCGACGAGCACCACACAACGCTAGGCTGAGGGCACCGGGGAAATTCTGCATTTTCAAGGTTATGCTTTTGTTTCCTGCTGGGGCTGCTCCCTGCCAGGGGACCTTGGCTGCTCCAATTCACTTTGAGGCTGTTTGCTGTCCCCTTTCCAACAACTCCAGAGGCGATAGAGAGGATCTCAAAGTGCTGTGGGAAAAGGGGGATCGTGTTATGGACAAGTGTCAGCTCCCCCAGGCACCTTCCTGCTGTGGGAATGACCCTTGGAAAGAGCAAGGAAATGGTGGGAGAGACTTCAGCCCTGGAGGACGTGACAGACAAAGCTGCAGGAGGAGATTTCCTGCAGAGGCTCCATGGCTGTGGGGTCAGAGCATGGCACAGGAGCCTGCAGGGTGGTGATGGGGACCCAGGACAGTCCCAGCACCCACCGAGGGACAGGGCTGAGGCTTGGGGGCACCTGGGCTGCCTGCAGGGATTGGGGTGTTGGGTCCCAGCATGGGGACAGCTCCCTGTGACACCCCTCCACAGCAGGGCTGGAGCTCCCAGCCCCAGCTTCGCCATGCTCCAGGATCTGGGGATCAGGGGATTGGGGGATCAGGGATTGGGGGATCGGAGCATCGGAGATCAGAGATTTGGGGATCAGGGATTCAGGGATCAAGAGATCAGAGATCAGGGATTGGGAGATCGGGGGATTGGAGATCAGGAATCAGGGGATCAGAGATCAGGGGATCAGAGATTGGGGGATCAGAGATCAGGAGACTGGGGAATCAGGGATCCACCCCCCCCGCTCTCGATCTGTCTCAGCCAGCGTGTCACTCAGCCAGGCTGTCGCTGTCGTCCCTCCCTGCCTGGCTGCGTACAGGAGGGCCTGGTGTGCTTTCCTGCAGGAGAAGGAGATGGAGCATTGCTCTGGATGCAGGGAGAGTTCCTGAGACTGAAGTGTTCAATTTTACTCCAGCGAGCATCCAGTATAATCCATTGAAAGGGCACTGTCCTTCAGGCCTTTCAGCTGGGCTGACAGCTGCCCACTGATTAATTGACAGGTTAAAAAGATTGATTCCACATGTCAGAGCTGTAACCCTGCCAGAACAATGCTGCTGTCAATTGGGCTGTAAAACAGACGCTTACATTAACGGCCCTGACAGCAGCAGCACACCAACACATGCACCTGCCTTTATGGAGAGCCTGAGCACACAGCCGGGCGCAGATTAATCATCCTGAGAGCAGAGCTGGAGCATCAAACAAATGTTTCTGCAGTGCACGAGCGCTGCGGCGCCGCCTCGGCACCGGCCCCTGCTCAGACGGGGCCTGGTGGGGCAGGGGGGGCTGGCCGTGGGGCTGCCCTGGTGTTCCACGCCTGGGCTGCTGCCTCGGCCACGTGTGCCCCTCTCCAGCCTCCTCCAGCTCACGGGCACAGCGGTGCTCGGCCTCCCGCGGGCACCTGTGGGGCCCTCTCCCCTCCCAGGTGCCGCTCAGCTGCCGAGATTTGGGCACAGGGTCCGCAGGGCGCCTGGGCTGGCCCAGCCGAGGGCTGGGAGCGCGTTCTGGTGCTGGCACAGGAGTGGCCCTGGGTGGGACGTGCCCAGAGCTCAGTGTGGGCACGGGGCATCGGTCACTCCTCCCTTCCCCTCTCGCTGGCTTCCCCCATCACAGGGTGGAAGTGCAGAGCCCCTCAGCTGCGGCACGCCTCAGTCTCCGTGCATTTTCCTGCTGTCCTTGGAGGCTGGCCCGTGGCACCAGGAGGGACCTTCCCCCGGGCTCTGAGCGGAGCTGGGCACAGCTGCAGCCGGACCCGGCGGTCTCCAGCCCCAGCCTGGAGCATCTCCGGGTAGAAAGTGCTGACACTGCCCCAGCTCCCCACCCAGCGTGCTGAGGAATGAAAAAACCCTCTGCAATCTGGAGAGATAAGGAGAGGTTGAGTCACGAGTGAGCTGGGCTCTGCCAGAAGACGTTTCAAAGCTTTTATGGCAAGATTCAATACAGATATACAGAGATCAATTATCTTAAAAGCAGCAAGGAGGTTCAGCAAATATTTCCAGCTTTAAACAGGTTTATTTCCATCTGCACTTATCTGTGCTATTTAAACTCCATTGCTTGCAGTTAATCTTTTGTAATGCAGCATAAGAGGGCTTATTTACTTTCTAATGACATCAATTGGCCATAAATATTAGACATCTAAGGTTCGCTGGAGCAATAGGGACAGTTTTCCATTCCTACTTGACATTTGACTATTTGCAGTGCTTCCTTTCTGTTTGTTCTTGTGTGACTCACTTATCGGCTGTCATAGGCCCGCTTCGATTTATTTAAATGGAATGAATAAGTACATTAGGCAAAGCTGTCAGGAGGGGAGAGAATGGGAGCTCACGGGGATGAGTGATAAGTCAACAAGCTGCAAGGGAGATTCTCAGCAGAGCCGCACAAATCAAAGTGCTAAACGGGAGGAACAAAGACAGCACCGTGGCAGTTCTGGGATGAGCAGAGCTGCAGGTCCCAGGGCCAGCAGGAGCCACCATAAGCTGTGGGACATGGTGCAGCTCCCAGGGCAAACAGGAGCCACCATAATCTGTGGGACAAGGCGAGACGCCAGCTCCTCGCAGAACATCCCGGCAGCCACAGCCTGTGGCACTCAGCAGCACCCAGAGCTGGGAGAGTTATTAGAGGATCAAAGGCTCCAGACTGTTATCTGCCACTAAGGTGGGAGTTGTGCAAACACCCAGATAGCTCTGGACTTGGGAAGATAGTTCTTCTTTTTAATTTCCTTCGTTGCATAGTACTTAACCCGACTAATTAATTGTGAGCTCGTATCTCAGCCCTGCTGGAAGTGTTTGCCTCGAGTATATTAGTGATGATCTGTGAGGGGGAGGGTACCTCGAGCCCTGTTGGCAGTTTTAGGTGATGGAAGTAACTTGCTTGGTGTGAGAGGGATAAAGCTTGAACCCCCTTTTTTGGAGGACTGCTGGGACAGGCAGGAGCTGGTGCTGCAGCAGGACACAGGAGGACATCATGGGCATTCTGTTCCTCCATCACACCGTGCCTCATTTCATCACAGCACTTCTAAACTCCTCTGCTCCTTTCATCCAGCCTTGCAGCTGGGTTCTGTACAGCTTCAGAGGAGCTGGGGTGTCCCAGTTTGAGATGGATTCTCACTCCAGATCCTGGGAGCTTCAGTGAGCCGGGGCAGGGGGGCCCTGGGCAAGGGGCTGTGCCCCAGGTCCCCCACCCAGCCTGGGCTGAGCCAGGATGCCCAAATCCAGGTGAGCCCTTGTGCCAGGCTCCAGGGATCTGACCCCACACCAGGGAAGGGCTGGGACAGCCCCGCTCCTGCTCTTGTTTCAGTGTTCCACCCCTCCAACAACGTGTTTTTGGTTTTCATTCCTAATCTTTGAACCCCCAAAAACCTTTAATTGGCTGCACACAGTAAATCAGAGCTGACAGTAGTTGAATAGCAGCTGATTAAAATCATTTGTTTTCAAACTCAGCCAGCTGCACACTCCTGCCTACATGACTTTTGTGACATTCCCTGCATTTCTCTCCCTCTCTCTTCCTTTCTTTTAAAAGAGTTGCTTTGCATTTTTCTAATTCTTTGAAAATGAGATCCTCTTCTCAGCCCTCTTCCCTTCCTCACACAGCACCAGTCTCCATTTTACAAGCCCAGCCTTGTTTATCTCCAGGACCACTTGTGAGATTCCTGCTCCATTTGCAGCACCCAGGCCACATCTGGTTTGGGTTTGTTTGTGTTTGGTTGTTTTTTTTTTTTCACAAAAGAAACACAAGGAGGGAGAGAAAAGCGTTTAAACTCCTGATTGCCCACTGCCTGCCATGCACTTCTGGCCACAGCAGGGCTTGAAGAAGCTGAGAATTGTCTAAAAGTGCTGCAAGGAAGCGATGGCAGCTGAGCAGGGGCAGGAGAGGACTGGGATGCTTCACCTGAGGGTCTGGCCCAGGTGGCAACCCCTGGGTGATGCTGTGTGCCCGGGGGCTCAGAGGAGGAAAAGCTCAGGGCCAGGCTTGGGGAGGTACCTCGGTGACACTGTGGGGACACCTTAGCTGGCCCCAGAGCCCAGGGGGCTGGGGTCTCTCTCCCTCCCAGCACAGGCTGGGTGCTGTGGCTGCAGCGTGCTCTGCTTTGCGTTCGGCCACCAGCCATCCCTGAAAAACGTGTCCTGGCTGCGAGTGCCATTCCCCAGTCTCAGGCATCTGCAGCCATATGCATCAAATTAAAAGCAAATGCGCAATATAAATCTCCTTGCCATTCCTGGGGAAGGTTTCGCATGACAGCCACATTCCTGTGACACTTTCCATCTTCTGTTTTACCACACGGACCAACAGCTGTTTCCAAAACAAACCCTAAGTGATGAACAGATGAAATCTTGGCTATTTGGACAAACCTGGTGTTACAGCGGGGTTGTGCGTGAGTGGTCAGGGATTCTGCAGGGCTGGGGCCTCCCCAGGCCTCTGCCAGCATTCCCTGCCCTTTTCCCTCTTTTTTTGCACAAAAGCATGCTGTGGAGCCATGCAGGGGATGGTTCTGGAGTGGTGACTTGTCTTACACAATAGGCCTGGACTGTACCTTAAATTTCTCCAAGCTCAGAGAGAGAAATTCGGGTCACTGCTTGATGAAGACTTCTGAAGGTTCTTTATTGCTATTGTCATTTCTGCTGTGCTGGGAGCTGGCGAGCCCTGGGCCGTGGGAATTGGAAAGCACACACCAAAGGAGCCGCCCAGCCCTTGATGAGTCTGCACTCCTAAATCACCCAGCCCCATCTGGAAGGAGATTTTATCCCGATGGATCTGGGTTTGGCAGCCCTGGAGCAGTGTGTGTGCATCCCTCTCTGCTGCTAGGGCTCTCTGGCTGGCAACTGTCCTGCTCCATGGGGATCATCCCACGAGGCTCTTCCCACGACTCCCTGGAGCAGGATTTGCTCCCCGTGCCCAGGTACAGCTCCAGAACTCCCACGTCCACCTTTCCCCGCAGTGATTTTTGCTCTGGGAGGATGTTTACCTTGCCCAGCCGCCTTTTCCTTACGTTTAAACAGAAATGTTTCCTTTTCTAAACAGTTTACATTCCCGGTTCCAGAGGTATCCTGCTTGCCAAAGCCACCATTATTTGTCTCACTTTAAATGCATTTATATGCTAATGCAGGCAGGCTCTCCAGCTCGAACACAGCCGTAGAGAAATTAGTCCTTTCTTGCTGGATTTACAAGCTGCAGCCATCAAACATCCTTTGGATTTATCTGCGTTAATCAAAGCCTCTCTTCCGCCCAGTGCAGGTGTGGCCGTTCCTGGTGATAAACCAGGCTCACAGCCCTGGATTATCTGCCCGGGCTTGACAAATCGGTGCCACGTTTGGAGGAGGAGGAGAGGGGAGGAAGGAAATGTAATTTCAAGGATACAGTTCTGTGTGTGGCTGAGCAGCGTTTCTCCCTGGTTTATTGCCTTTGGGATCATCTTACAGCATCCTGGGCCCGCAGCCTCAGAGCACTTCAGGCATTACCTGATTACGATCTGCAGAGGTATGGAGTGCTTCCCCAAGGTCAGGCAGCCTCCCCGGGCGTGGAATCGCTGTGATTCCCGGAGCCATTGCAGCGGGACATGCTCATCCCCTTCTGCAGGGGGATCCAGGGGATGCTCGCACCTCTCTGTGGAGGGCACGGGGAGCAGAGTGCTTCTCCTGCAGGTGCTGGGGAGCTCAGAGCTCCCTGGGACCCCACCACTGAATCCTTCCCTGGGTTCAGGATTTATCTCAGGTGCCTGTTGCCCGTTTTGTTCTCTTCTGCCCCTGTTCTCACACCTTTAGCAGCTCCACACAATTCCCAGTTCCTCACCCAAGAAAGCTGGAAAACCCCCCAGGCCTGCACCAAGTTAGATGGTGCTTAAAAACAATGAAACTGGATGGAAAGGATGTACCTAGAATGGCTTTCTGTGGAAAACTGATAAAACAACAGCGAAAAAAAAGGTTTTGCCTTAACATCTAGGTTCTGTTTAACTTTTTGTCTAAAACTATGACAATGTTTTGCTTATAAAATCCCCAGATCTTTCATTTTGACTCCACTGTTCTGCATTAAGGTCATGAGGTAATTGATACCCAGGAAGAGGATTAATTGTTGAGTTAGAACACAGTAACAGACACTGGTTTTCTGTCTAGATTTGGGACAAAACCTCAGAACTTCTCATACAATGGAAACTCCATTTTCCATCCAGCTGTAACAGTAACCCCAATGCACTGAGATTAATCTGGAGAGGAGGACAGAAAACATCCAATCACTCACACATAAGATTTAAGGAACAATGTCATCCCCAAACCACCTTTCTTCCTTTCAAGTTTTCAAGCATGAAAACTGACACTGGAAGGGAGAAAATTTAGACTTGAAGTACATGAGTTGGACAACTTGCCAAATCATCCAGGGCCCGCTCAAGTTCAGTCTTATTCTTCTGGAAAATAATGATGGAAAATTCATTTGCGTATCATGTGCAGCTTTGCTGGGGTGGAGGAGGGAAGGGGCAAATTTAATTCCAAACTGCCCTCAAACGGATGCAGAATGTAAACTTTCGCTGCATTTCTGTCAGACTTAATGGATTTCACTTATGGGAACTATAATAAACAGCTCATTACAGAGTCAGCTGTGGGAGCGTTGTGAGCCCAAAAGAGCCATTTGTTTTCCAAGGCAGATTTAGTCTAAAGGAGGTGGACAAAATAATCCAGTGTTTGAAGAGTCGGTATCAAAGCTTGAGGGACTGGCAGGGTGGGATCTGGGGTCTCCAGCAAAGGCTGCTGTAGGACACGGGCACGGTGTGCAGGAGTCCAGAGCCCAAGTGGCTGCAGCTCCAGTGGGGTGCTGGACATGGGGCAGGCAGTTCTCACACAGCAGACTTCCAAAAAGTTGGTCATTAAAAATCCCAGCTCCCAGAGTCCTGCTATTGCCTCAAACCTGACCTCTTTTCTCTGCATGTGAGGAACTTTCCATCCTTCACGCTCACAGGGAAATTGGGAGTCCCAAAAGCCAAAGAAAGCAAGGACAGAGAGACACTTCTTGTTTCCCAGGGTTTGAGGCACTGCCCAGTGTGGGGGAAGCAGGATGGCTCCTGGGGAAGGGACACGGCTTTGCCCTCCTCGCTGGCCGTGCCTGCTGCTGCCGGGAGTCTCGGAGAAGGTCCAGGTGCTCTAAATCAGGGGTAGAAAAGCAGGTGGGCAATGTTGGCACCTTCCCTAACCCTCGTGAACCAGCTGAGCCACAACCCCACCATGGCAGGGCAATGTCCCCATCCCAGGACAGCAGAGGCACATGGCAGCTCCGAGGAACCTCGTGAAAAACTGAATCTATAACTCAATAAACATCTATGGAGCCGAGGGCTGGGATCCGAGAGCACCCTCCGGAGCAGCTCCTCCTTCCCTGCCGCACATCTGGCGGGGGGCGGGAGGGGAGCAGCGCCATAAATCTGCTCCCCCGCCCCCGCACGGAGTGCCGAGCCCTCCCCGGGCCTGGAGGGAGCCAGAGGACAGTGGTTTCAAACAGTGGGACTGTCAAACTGCTCAGCACGCCATAAATCATGGCCAGCATCTTCCCTTTCATGTCCCTGCGGCCGGGGACTCGCGGACACCCTTAAACACTTCCATACCCGCGGAGATGCTCCGCTGGCCGGAGCCTGCGCCGGGGAGCTCCAGCTCTGCGGAGCAGCAGATAAATCACTGCTGCTGGGGGAGACACGGGCTGGCAGCGGGAGGGAGCTCAGCTTCTGCCGTCCTTGGGCCATTTGTGCCACGTGCACGTCGCCCCTGTGGCCTCTGGCTCCTTCCTGCAGGCACAGATAAAGCCATGGCTCAGCACAGGCAGGCACCAGTGTGGGCACACACCTGCACTCAGGGCACTGAGAGCCTTGTTTGTCCTCCAAGGCAGGGACAAAACCACACTGCTTGGAGGAGCAGAGCTGTGGAGGATCCCTGGAAGTGTCCAAGGCCAGGCTGGACAGGGCTTGGAGCAACCTGAGATAGAGAAAGGTGTTCCTGCCCATGGCAGGGGTGGCACTGCATGAGCTGTAAGGTTCCTCCCAACCCAGAGCAGTCTGTGATTGATAGGCCATAGTACGTGGTTGCTGGGCTTAAATACAAAATTCATTGTTTTTTTTTTGTCCTTGTTGGTATTTCAGATTTGGACAAATGGAGAGAAAACTCCACCCCCCCCCCCATTTCACTGAAAGAAGAGGCAATTCTTGTGTCAGATCTGAGGTTTTACCCACTCTCATTTGATGCTGGCCTCCAACTCCTGTGGTGGGTTTTTAGCAACATCTAGAGATGGTAAAAGACATGTTGGGAGAGGTACAGAGGATTGTTTCTTCAATTTTTCCTGTTAATAGTGCCAAGAAAAATAAAAATCCCCGTAAATTCAGTCTAGAAACAATCCTGGTTAATAACCCTGCAATAAACCTCAAGACTTGTACGTGCTATTGCAGTTGTTGTTGTTGTTGTGGACACTTTGAAATCTCTGTTTTCCTTGCTGGAAAAATGATCTCCACTGTGTGCTGACCCTAAAAATCTAGCAGTTCTAGGAGATGACATAAGAATTGAGAGCTTGGGGAAAAATAATTGCTGCAGTAAGACCAGATTAGCTGGTTTTGAGTTTTATTCCTGAAGATGCTGTTGATGTTTGACCAGATTTTTTGAGGTCAGCCTCGTAACTTCTCATCCCATAATTATTCTAACATTTGTTAAACCGGTGAGTGTTATTAATCAGAGCTAACGAGGCAGGGGAATAGATACAGGTCACAGCGTGGTTCAGCCTTTCCGTGGGTGTTTCTGTGGCCATGTGCTGGTGGAGTCACTTTTGAGTGTTGAAGAGGAGAAATAAACCAAATTCCACTGAGCAACCTCCTCTCCTCAGAGGGCAGCAGATCCCTGGGGTGTCCTGGAGCAGAGAAGCAGCACCCAGGCCCGAGAAGAGCTGCAGGAGGTTTTCTCAGTCTGTGGTGGTTCTGCGCCGATCTGGAGCCATGCCTGAACCTGCACCAGTCTCACAGCATTTCCTCCTTTCCAGAAGTACTTTGAGGAACGATGCTCTGCTCTGCTGCGAGACTCAAAGCCATTTAAAATATTAATTAAGTCTCTCAGCTCTGCTCTACAATAGCTGGTTACTATTTGAGTTAAAGAGCTAAAAACGAGGCTCTGTTGACAGCAGCAGCATGGGAAATTGGAGCCAGGGGCAGGAGCAGCGATCGCGGGATGTGCCCGGAGGAGAAGAGCTCCGGAGCACCGCGGCTTCTCTCACCCTCCAGCCCCGAGCTCCATCCCCAGGGTTTCCAGCCCCGTGGTGCAGGAGCTTCCCTCAGATGAGGTTTCTGATCTCCTGCTCAGTTCCTGCCGAGGGAGAGTTCCCGT
>QUSF01000196.1:183974-216090 GCA_003676055.1 Chloebia gouldiae | reverse complement strand
TCCTTCATCCTGCCCTGCATCCCTCCCTGCATCCCGTCCTGCATCCCTCCCTGCATCCCTCCCTGCATCCCGTCCTGCATCCCGCGGGATGCTCGGCGCATCCAGGGCTGGCAGCGCTGGGGCAGCGGCTCCCGGCGAGCTGCGAGCTGAGCCCGCTAGTGGCAGCACAAAGGAAGGAGCCGAGAGCGAGAGGAAGGCAGGGCTGCGAGCTCCGAGCTCCTCCTCGCCGGCAGCAGCGCCCAGCTGGCTGCGTGTGAGCCGAGGCTGATGTTCGAGGGCTCTCTCGGGCGGAATATATTTCCCTTCTTTGTAGCTGGCTGTAACTCACCTCCCTGCAAAGCTCTCTGCCAATACAGCGTTTGCTGATGTATAGCTACAGCCATTTTCCCTGTTTCCCTTACTCTGTCTCCGTATAGAATAATATGCGATTAATTGATTTTCTGTCGCTCTTTTAGTACGGAAAATTAATTTTGGAGCAACCTTGTTTTCTCAGGGTATGAATTCTCTACATGCAGAGTAATTCCACTCCTACATTATTCATGAGAGAAAATAGTGATGGAGTGTGTAACTGAGGCAGCCCCAAGGCCACAAACTGATAGTCTGCGTTACTGATACAACAATATTCCACTGATGCTTCTAAATAATTCACAGCTACAACTCAATTTGGCACCAGGCGCACGGCTCGGGATGTGGCTGGTGCAGAGGGGAGCAGAGGCACCTTGGCAGGACACTCGGCTCCCCAGGGAGAGCCCAGGGCCACCAGGGCTTGTGGGCACCAGTCCCGAGGGAGCCAGCACTGCTGTGCTTCTCAGCAATGTGCCTGGAGCATGCCCTCGGCCATGCTGATCAACTCCTGAAGGCCCTGCCAGGGGCTGTTACAGCACTTTCATGTGCATGAAAGGGTTAACGGTGGGTGAGGGGCTGTGGGGGACAGAGGCTGAGCATCACCCACCGGTGCTGGGGTGTCAGGGCCCTGTGTGAGCTGTGGGGCTGCAGGGAGGGCTTATGGCCAGGCAGCACTTTTGGTGTGAGTGGAAAATGGCAGGGCCTTCCCTTCCTCCTCCCCTCCTCTGGCAGCGGGATGGAGTGACTGAGAGCCTTGTCCTGGCACCGGCCTCCTTTTAGATTGATGACCTGTGAGGAGACGCCTCAGTCACATGTTGGGATTTTTCCCCGTTGAACTATACCTGGCACCCTGCAGCCATTTATCACTGCTGCAGATGGAAGGCAGCAGCAGCAGGACCTGCAGGGCCAAGACACACAGGTTCCCAGCCAGCCCAGGGAGGGTGGGGGATCTTCTGGGGAGTGTGCTTGTGTAGGCCTTTTTTAATCCAAAATGATAGATCTGATTTCTTCAGGATATTGGAACAGCTGCAGCTGACCTGGCTATTTATCTGACAGATCTTCAGGGTGTACGATAACAGCTCTTAGAGGATGGATGTGGTGTTATAAACTGTCCAGGCACTGAACATGATTAATGGGATTCACAGAGATAAACATATGGGGAGGAGAGCTCAGGATCTAAGAAAATCCCATCCCTGGACTGGGAGGCTGTTGATGAGCTGGAGCTCTCACTGAGGTCGATGGCCTGGGTGCCAGCCACCCACTTTGGCCTCCCAGCCTCCCAGCCCGTGGTAGCTGTGGTTGTTCTGCACAGCGCCGAGGATGTTTGTAGCTGATGTTTGTACCTGATGTTTGTACAAAAGTACCCAGAGCTCTGCCAGCCTGAGGAGGCCACTGTCCCACAGCCCCTGCGGGCTCAGCCCTGCTGGCACAGCCTGGCTTTGGACAGGGCAGGACAGGGCAGGGGTGCTGCTGCCTCAGCCCTGCAGAAATGAAGCGCTCCAGAGCTCCTCCCCTCAGCCCCCACCTCCTTCAACATTGCTCCTTTCCAGGCTCCCCACATGAGCTTTCCTCGGACAACAACCCCCCTGCTCAGGGGAAAGCTAGTTCGGTAAAAGATGAAAAATCAATCTCTCCTGTATTAGCTGGCACAGAAACGAGGAATTTGGCAAGGCAGCCCCGGTGCCATCCATTTCCCTGTCTGCCATGCTTTGATCTGGGTTAAAGCCTCCTCCTGGCTGTGCCTGTGGACCCGTGGTTGTGTTCCTGGTCCGGGCTGGCTCCCAGGTGCTCCAGAGGATGAGTGGCTGGGATCCAGGAGCAGAGTCCTGCTGCCTTCGGGAGAGCAAAGTGCTCTGATGGGGAGCAGCGTGCAAAGGGGGGAGAGCAAAAGGAGTCAAGAAGCGTTAGTGCAGGAATTCTCACCGAGAGGGATGGATCAAATAAACACCAAGATTAATTAATCACTAATGGCATGGACTAAAGGTGACCCTTCAGCATTTACACACTGAAGACAGCGGGGTCAGGATTGCAGAGCATTAATCTTACATTAGCACAACTCCATCCTTGCCAGGAGGGAGGCAGAAATCCCTTTGGTTCATGCAGAGGAAGCTGAAGCTTATTGCTTCCTGCCAGGTCCACGGCTGCATTTTTATGAAACACCTGCAATGAAAAACAAAAGAACATAAACCTGAGAAAATTAAAGAGCTGTCCCAGCAGAACACGGCAGCCGTGCCCAGCCCCGGGGCCTCGCTGCCTGTTCAGCCCAGCCAGGTGGGGTCACTGGGTATTAATAACCATGGATCAATAACGATGAGCAACTGGGAGAAGGGATTCTGCAATCCTTCCTCTTCCCTGCTGGCGCTGGGGCTGTGTGTGTAAGCCTGGCCGTACAAGCCACCGGGGATGGGCTATAAAAGGTGCTTTCTTTCGCCTCCAAACTCTGCTCTGTAGTGTGCACCAGATGCAGCAGCAACAGCACAAGGCCTCTAACCTCTTTCCAAATGGTAATAAATCCCACAAGACCCCAGCACAGTTGTAATTTACAACTCTGCTAAAATGAACATTATTTCAAGCTAAGCGTATTCTCCGAGGTGCGGGAGGAATGTGGCAGCTTTCCTGCTGACAGCAGAGTTTCTTTTTTAAATGTCATGCATTCGCTTTCATTACTTCCAAATAATTGCTCAGAAGCCGGCCGGGCAGGAGCGCAGCGAGGTGATTCCATCACCCCAAACACGGCTGGGGGGCCCTGGGGTTGGGTGAGGTGATTCCATCACCCCAAACATGGCTGGGAGCCCTGCTCGTGGGCACGGGAGAGGGTGTGCCCTTCCCAAAACCAGGGTGGGCTCTGGGGGCAGCCCTACCCTGCCCCACTGTGGGGAGCAGAGCCCCTTTGGGGTTGGTGAGGTTGGGCAGGTTCTGCCTGTTCTGAGTGCCAGGCAGGCAGGCTTGGGCTAAAAAAGGGATTTTTCTTTGTTTGAGGGATTTTCACAGGAAGGAAGGCCAGGCTGGATGGACCTGGTCTGGTGGGAGGTGTCCCTGCCCATGGTTTTCAAGGTCCCCTCCAACCCACAGCACTCCACGATGATTCCATGAGGTGAAAGTCCCCTCTTGCTGTCAGGAGGGGTTGTGGTGTTGGTGAGGGGTTTGTGAAGCACCCACCCAGCCAGGGCTCGTGGCTTTAGCTTGGGAATGAAAATAATGGCCCAGCAGTCCTGCCTGCAGGATCCCTTTGGGGTGGTTCTCCCAGCTCCCCCGTCCTGGAGGCCCTGGGAGAGGGGGAATGAGGGGGTGACCCAGGGATGCAGACACACACCCCCCTCCTTCTCTACTTCCTCCTCCTCCTGCTGTCTGACACAGGAACCATCCCCAAAGGCCTGCAGAGGCAGCCCCACATCTGCAGATCAAGTCCAAGACAAACTCCAGACCCAGCCTGTGAAAGCTCTGTGGCCTGTAATGAAAGCCCTCAAGGAAAACTGTAAATATTGGAGCTATTGGCAAAATTCAGGGCTGGCCTTGGGCTGGAGCAGCCTCTCCCACAGCGGGAGGTTTGATCCTCACAGGCCTGTGCCTCAAACAGCTGGAAAACGGGATCCCTTTAATCAGGACAGGCTTCTCTCCCTCAACCATGAAGAGGGGGAGACAAAAAAGCCGTAATGAGCCCCAGGGTGGTGGGGAGAATGGAGCAGCAGAACCAGGGCCACTGAGGATCATTCTGTGCTCCCATCCAAGGCCTGTCAGCATTTGAGGGCTCGGATCATTCACAGAAAATTATGTTCTGTTTGGAAAAGAGCTCCTGAGTGATGGTTCGGCCAGTGCCAGTGGCCGTGAGCAGTTCCAGGGTCCCACAGGATGTTGTACCCAGGGCACAGCTGCCTCCCACCACCCCTCAGCTCCTTTCTCACCTTGAAGGTTGGTTGTTTTTTACCAGAAAATAGATTTTTGTTAGAAAAACTCTACTTCTGCTAGAAAACAAGCTGGTTTGGATGAAAACACAAGATTTTAATTGGTAAAGCAAAATGTTTTGAGTTTCACTGCTCCGGGTTTCTGCAGAGAGAGGGAGGGAAAGGAATTCCTCTGGTTTTAAGTTGCTTCTCTCAAACTTCAGAAATGCCTGTGGAGCATTTCCAGGTTGGGAGAAATGATGCTTTGTCTCCTTGAGGATCCGTGTGGGGACAGCTCTGCCCACCCCGGGCTGTGTTTTGTGTGTTCAGCTGTGCTGCCCACCCGGTGCTGCCCCTCGGTGTGTGCCGCCGAGCTGGGGCTGGCAGGGGGCTGTGCCGGGGTTGATGTCCCTTGGGGCTGTCCCACCCCTTGTTCTGCACCCCAGGGACCCCCTGGGTTAAACCCAGCCCATGGAGGTGTTGGGATAACCCCTCACTCCTCAGCACTGCTGCTGTCATCGCAGGGAAGAGCTGAAACTCCTGCGAGACACCCCAAGGGCGTGAGCAGGAGGCTGTCATTGACACCCCCAGTGTGCCACCCAGAGCCCCCGAGAGCCCCTGGAGGGCACAAACAGAGCCATGGAGGGAACAGAGTCCATGGAGAACACAGAGTCCATGGAGGGCACAAAAGAGCCCATGGAGGGCACAGAGCCATGGAGGGCACAAACAGAGCCATGGAGGGAACAGAGTCCATGGAGAACACAAACAGAGTCCATGGAGGGCCCAAACAGAGCCCTGGAGGGCACAGGGCCCCTAAAGGGCACAAACAGAGCCCTGGAGGGCACAAACAGAGGCCCTGGAGGGCACAGACAGAACCCATAGAGGGCACAGAGGTCATGAAGGGCACAAACAGAGCCCATGGAGGGCACAGAGCCCATGGATGGCACAAACAGAGCTCTGTAGGGCACAGAGCCCATGGAGGGACAGAAGTCATGAAGGGCACAAACAGAGCCCATGGAGGGCACAGAGCCCATGGATGGCACAAACAGAGCCCATGGATGGCATAAACAGAGCTCTGGCAGGCACAAACAGAGCTCTGGAGGGCACAGAGCCCATGGAGGGCACAGACAGAGCCCTTCCCTGGACCCACATGAGGCTGGCACTGCTGTCCAGGAGGCCACAAAGCCAGCAGGGACAGGGCTGTGCTGCCACCTGCTCCCTCATGGCACCTGGGGGCTCCCGGGAGCCCCAGGGAATGGCACAGGGCAGGGCAGCCCCTGTCAGGCTCTCGCCAGTGCCTCATGTCCCCTGCATCAATGCAATTTCCCTGAATGTCAGAGGGAAGCATTACAGATAACACACTGCGTGTGTCTCTGACCCAGTAAGTGCTGAAATCACAGATCTCATTATTCTGACATGATAGAATTTTTTTCCCTCCCTGCTGCAACCCTGCTGCTGTTGTTTTCCAGACTGCAGACATAATTGCCGAAGGTGCAAAGCCTCCGCAGACAAATCCGTCTTGCCTACTTCCCTAAATCTAGCAAAATGCCAGTTCTGTGTGCATAAGCAGGAGCCTCCGCTCCCAGCTCCCATCGGGTGCCAGCCCCACCTCTGGGGACACCTGGGGCTGGGGCAGAGCAGGCACGCTCCGAGGAGCATTCCCAGGCTCGTGGATTCGAGGTGCCACTTGCCAGCCAGTGTGTGCCACCAGCAGGTGCCAGAGCTCAGTGGGGAGCCCTTCAAAGAGCAGTCCTGGCTATTCACAGCTCAGGGGTCTCAGGGGACCGGCCTCATTTTGCTGCTTTGGACAGCAAGGGCAGGGGCTTGCTCCAGCAGTCTTTGGGCTCTGGAATGACAAGGGACGTGTGGGGACAAGTGGGGACATGTGGGGACACAGAGGCCAGCAGTGAGGGGGCAGCCCCAGCCCCAGAGCAGCTGTCAGACAGCTCTTCCCAGCTTGGAGCCCCTCCTGGAGCTCCCCTGCTGCCACCAGGCCTGCAGGAGCCTGCTGGAAACCTGCCCACCAAGGCTGGGAAAGGCCACTCCTTGTTATAGCTAGTGTGGCTCAAAATTATCTCCGCCTTTGAGAGATAATTTCTCTGTAATTCTCGTCTCAGGGGAACAAATGTGTTAGTGCCTGGGTCTTGGAGAGATAAAGGGGCTCTTCTTGCAGGTCAGGTGGAGGAGGAAGGAGCAGCCACATCTCAGGGTCACTATGGCCTCTCCAAGCACCATCCTGCCTGACACGGGGATATTTTTCCCACTTCCATTTTCATCTTTCTGCTTGTTTGCTCATTTCCCCTTTTCCATCACATTCCTCAGCAAAGGAATCAACTTCACAAATCCACCTGGCTGCCAATAGCCCTGAATGCTTTCCGCTGTGGCACCATTAGTTCAGCTGTGGCATGATGCAGTAATTAATAGGACCTTAAATGAAGGAGGGAGGGAGGGAGAGGTGCAGGGTTTGCTGCTGAGGAGCAGCACAAGGACAAGGACAAGAGAGGCCCCTGAGCTGTGCCAGGCAGGTGCCGCAGGGCAGGAATGCCATTAAGAGGATGTGCCAGGTGCAGAGTCCCAGCTGAGCCCGTCCTGCTCAGAGCTGGGGACGTGGAGAGCACCTGCACGCAGCAGCAGAGCTCAGCAGAAGGGGCAGACAGGACGAGGGTGAATGGCCTCCTCAGCTTTGTGCTGTCTCCGTGCAAAGCTCTGCCTTTGAATCTCCCCGGTGAGGAAAATGCAGAGCACAGACATCACCAGTCCCCTCCTCCTGTCCCTGTGCCCCCTGCACCCAGCCTGGCCTCCCCTGTGCCCCAGGAAAGCTCTCCTGGAGAGCTGCTCTTTGCAGAGCAAACCTGGCGGCAGCATCAGCTGCTCGAGAGCCTTCCCCCTGCGCAATAACCTCTCATTATTTTTTAATGTTGTTGTAACTTTATGGTTTAATCAGTATTTGCAATTTGTTAGTAGTCCAGGCTGCAATAAAATTGTTTTCCAGGTACTGAAACATCCTATCAAGGTTTGTAAAGCAGTGGTTCTTGGTTTATCACGCTCATAAAAAGCACTGGCAACTTGACAGATATAATAACTTTTTTTATCAAGTGTCTAATTTGAGAGGAAATTAAGCCATACATTACATGCCGATCTGAGCTGGAACTGGAAAAAGACCCGGCCACCCCTCTCCCCACCCCGACAGGCTCCTCTCATCCCACCCTCTCCTTCACAGGAAGGGCTGCTCCGAGCTGCTGTGCCTCTGCATTCGCTCTGCAGTATCCTCAGCTCTGGGTGTATTTTACAGGGCACTGCACACTTAATAAAAAATTATTTATGTGGCCTGCATTGATGTCACAGCAGTGAAACAATACCTTGCCTTTCCTGCAGCAGAGCCGTGATTTATACGAGTGCCTGGAAAAGCTTCCTCGAAATGCAGTGCAGATGCTCCAGGCCACTGTAACAGCCTCTACATCCAGTTTACTCACGGGCCGGGGTTTTTAAATCAGGCAGGTGGTTCTGGGGGCTCACATCCATCCATCCCGGGTGCCTGGGGCTGGGACTGCACCGGCACGGGGAGAGCAGAGCTTGGAATAACTGTGGTTTTGTGCTGGAATTTTGGTCAGTCTGACAGGATTCTCCCAGTCCCAAACACCTGCTCAGAGTTGAGTGGTGTTGGCTTTGTCCTTGCCCCTAAAGGCCTCTCCTTTGAGAGACTCCTCGTGCTGCTGGCTGGATTCTGATCCAGAATGTTCCCTGTCCCCTGGCTCCACTCACCCTGTGATGCCAGCCAAGGGAGAGAACTCCATCTCTCCTCAGGCCCTCAATGAAGGATAATTATGTTGGTGTTGGATTCCAGTGGTGATTTCCCCCCATTCCCACAAGAGGTACCAAAACGCCAATAAACCATGGAGCAAGTGGCACGGATCACCCGGAGAGCTCTTCCTAAAATGCAGCTCTGGAAGCAGCGCCCGGCGTTCCCCGCCTGCCACAGGCAGAGCCCCTCAGCCCGCGGGGTCTGCGCCCTGCCCGGGGCCAGGACAGATCCGTGCCGCAAGCCTGCAGCCCGAGTCAGATGCCGCCTGCGAGCCGCACACTTTATTTGTTTAAATTTTCATGCTCGCGAATGTCTGTGACACAGGAGACAGGTTTATGGAGAGCGAAAAAAAAATGTTGACAAATGGCCCAGTAATCAACTGGAACATGCAATAAATCATTGGAGTGCCAATAACACTTCCAGGAGGAGTTGCGAAAGGTCATTACGATGCCACCATGTATCATGCAGCGCCAAACAAAGCAAACAGAACATGTTGGGAATAGGATTATGGGAGAAGCATCTGTCAGTTCTAATTAAGAATTAACTGTGGATCCTATATAAAAAGATGTGTGGTTTATTCCTATCTCCCTCCTTTTCCCACTTAGCTCTCCATTTTTCCCTCTCCAAAATAAAACTCAATTACTCTTTAAAAAAAAGCCCTCTGTCATTTAATCTATTCAACAGCAGGAAAAACAACCCGATGTGACAAAAGAGTGAAGGCTGGTGGGGAGGGCTGGGGCTCTGCTGGCTCCTGAGCCGCTGTGGCATGCGGGGTGAGGAGCCCGCCCGCCTCGGTGAGATCCCACAAGTCCTTTGACGTCTCTGGATCAGGCTGCAGGAGGCAGGGAATGCACGAACCAGAACACCCCGGGCCCCCCTCGCTGGGGATGGGCAAGTGCAGAGAGCTCCGAGGCTCAGACGCTGAAAAGCTTTTGGCTCCCGATGAAGGAAATGCGAACTGAATAAGTGACAGTAAAATAAAGCAGAGGAGTTAAAGAGAGGAGAGCCAGGAGGGAGGAGGTGCAGGAAACCGAGAGCTGCACCCTCGGAGGGGGCCCATGGTCCACCCCAGCCTCCTGCCAGAGCAAGGGGGGCCCAGTGGCATCCCCCCACCTCCGTCACACTCCCCCGGGATTTGTCCCCTCCGGCTGTTCCTCTGTGTTCCTGGCACTGGGGCTCACCCGGAGGGGACAGGAGGGACCGAGCCCTTCACTGCCTTGAGCCATGTGAGCAGCACCACCTCCCTCACTGCAGGGACCCTCCCTGTGCCTCGTGAACCCCCCTGCACCTCCTTCCTTTCACCTTTCCCTCTCCTCCTGCAGCTCCCTGCTCTCTCTCCCCATTAATCTGAGTTGCATCCCATGGGCACCTGGCCCAGGGCTCCAGCTGAGCGGGCTCTGCAAGCACTACGCTTTGCTTTATTATTATTTTTTTCTCCTTTCTTCCTCTCTATATTTCCAGGCCTCATTTCTGCTTAAGTTTGCATTTCTTCTCTTTCTTTCCTTTTTTTTCTTTTCCTTTCTGCTGACTGAGACAAGACCGTGTCCTACTTCAACATCCCAGGATTTGTTACAACTTCAAGGTGCAGGTTTATGGCCACAGTTGTCCCGTTTATGGTACAGTTCTTCTTATGGGTTCTAATAAACTTTGTAGCTCCAGGGTGCTCTTAAATCCTGATATGAAAGATAGAGAAGAATCATTATTTAGTCCAACTAAATATAAGATGCTTCACCCTTGAAGGCTGAGGATAATGTTTCTCTCACAGGTGTGGAAGGACCCATAATTCCTGTGTACAGCAAGTGCAGCTGCAGGGGAAAATAATCAATTCTCCCTGTGGAAATAGGTGTGCTCCCACCATGTGGGATGGGGAGAAGCAATGGGATGGCAAAGGCTTCCTCCAGCACAGGGAAATAAGATTAAAGGGCAGCAGAAGTTGCAGTTAAAGGTGTGTGTTGGGTGAGAAATGCAGGGCAGTGGTGTGGGAAGGGGAATAAGGCCCATTCCCGGCAGGAGGAGGCACAGCACCGGGGCCCCTGGTGCCCTCGGGAGGTGACACGGTGCTCAGCAGAGCTGCAGATGAACCATTCAGGGTTACTCTGGGCTCAGCTCCTCCCGAGGGGACAGCCCAGCAAACCCAGCAGCGCTTCCACAAGCACAGAGCCACTCTGCGAGGTCGTGGCAGCAGCAGCGCGCCCCAGACTGCAACAGCAGCATGCCAGGAAAGTTCTCTTTCCTCTCACTGATCCCTTGAACTGGCTGCTCAGATTTTCCATGCTTCCCATAGGCCTCCAGCCTGGACATTCCCAGCCTGGACAATCCCAGCCTGGACAACCCCAGCCCGACCTGGAGCCACTCCCAGCAGCCAAATGCCAGAAGGCAGCGCTGTCACCAAAACACCCGTTAGATTGTGCTCACCCGTGTAAACAATGTGGTTTTCAGCCACTGAAAAGGCAGACCACGGTACGAGACATCAGTTTGTTCTGGTTTATGCAAGTATTTTGAAGGATGTATTTCCCCAAGTTGTAGGTGTCCTTGTGCACAGTACAACATATCCCAAATGCCACCCTAAGTGCAGCTGTGGAGTGGAGCGTGCCAGGCAGAGCACCACAGGATCAAGGACAGCCTGTGCCCCCAGGCTGAGCCCCGCTGGGAGCAGTGGGACCCTCCCAAATGTGCCCTTCCAGCAGCCTCCTCCCATTCATCCTGAGCAGGCTCCTCCTCAGCAGATGTTCAGGACTCAGCACTCGGGCTCACACGGAGGAACTTCCAACACAAACCATCTGGAAGAGAAAACAGCAAACTATCTGCAAGCTATTTCCCTTCTCTGCTGCGTCCGTGATCCCAAAGTCACCGGGAAGGGTTGGAGAGGCCAGGGAGCGCCAGCACGGGAACGGACGGAGTGTGTCAGGGAACATTCCCAGCCAGCCTGCAGCTGTTCCAGGGACATGTTCCTGGCCCTTGGCACGGGCCAGGCTTGGCAAGGCACCCGCAGCTGCTTTGTCCCATGGAGCTGGGGGCAGCAGGAGCCAGGAGGACACAGGGGAGCTTTTCATCCTGGCTTTCTCCCCCCTCAGGAGGAGCTGGTAGCTTCAGCCCCCAAACGGGAAAGTCGTTTGTTGGTCACCAGTTCCTGAAGTCAGAGGCTCTAGCCGGGATGTCCTTGCCTCCAGCAGGTGCCACCGCTGCCCTGTGGCACTGCACACACGGGGCTATTCCCGTCCCTGCTAACAGCCAGAACAGCTGCTGGCGTTTGTAGGACTTTCTGCTACCCCTGCTGGCACTGAGAGCCCAGCGGGCTGTGATCCCCGGTGCTGGCACTTGGGATTTGCTGCTGGAGGGAGGGAGGGAGATGGACAGGAACAACTGAGGTGGGAGATGTGCATTGCTCTGGGGCACGGTGCAATTCTGGCTGTGGAAGGCATGCTGTGGGCCAGAACTGCAGAGGAAATAGGTGCGTGGATCCTGCTGCAGCGTGTGTGGGGTCACGCGTGGTCACAGCTGCGGGTGACAGACAAGTGTCGCGTGGGTGCGTCCCTTCCCTTTGGCTTTTTAGGGATGTCTCCACTCCTCCGGGCTCTGCCCTTTCCGGAGAGCTCCTGCACAGCCCGGGAAATGGGGCAGGGAAAGCCGAGTCATCCATCCCCGCGCTGTGTTTCCAGAGGAGCAAGTGTGACTGTCAGGTTTACAAAAGATTGTTTATGTTCAGTGGCGTGAAATGGGGAGCGAGTGCGCGGAGCGGAGCGGGAGCGGGGGCTGACAGCGCCGCATCCATCCTCCCTGCTCTCTGCATCCATCCTCCAGCCGCATCCATCCTCCCTGCTCGCTGCATCCATCCTCCAGCCGCATCCATCCTCCACGCTGCGGCGGCCAGAGCGCCGGGGCCGCTGACAGGGGCCATAAATCACCGCTGGGAGATGCTGTACCTACAGCTCACACCGCTCCCCGTGACAAACACACAATAATCCACACAGCGCAGCACTTTTTCTCCTCTCTCTCCCTCCGCCGCTGGTGCTCAAGTGACGACAAGAGGAAACCTGGAAAGCCTGGATGTGTCCTGCGGGACTGCAGAGAGGAGTGGGGCTGTCACAGCTCTGCGTCACAGCGGAGACAGCGGCTGCCGAGGGACCAGGCTGGCACGGACACCTTGGCAGAGGCCAGAGCAGGGCGAGTCCCCCCTGGCCAGGAGGAGTCCCCTACCAAGCTGTGATTTTCACTCGCCACAGCCCGAGGAGGATGGGTTTGGGGCAGGTGGGATGGAGCTGGGGAGCGATGCCAGCCCCAAGCTCTGCAGTGTCCTGGGGATGCCAGGGGCCCGTGGTTCCTGCAGCCCGGACAAACCTTCCCGGGCCATGTGCTGCCCACCCAGGGCATGTGTGAGCTGGAGAGGTGACCCCGCTGGGGGCACAGGGGGCTGGAGGAGCCCTGAGCTGCCTCTCCTGTGAAACCTCCCAGCACAGAGGTGGGGCACAGAGGTGCCAGCCCAGCCACCTCACCCAGGCTCCCTCCTGGCACCTGGAAGTGGAAACACAATCCCCAAAGAAGGAGAAGGGAAGGCAGGAGGCCGCAGTGCTGCCACCACCCTGGGCTTTGATTTGCGAGGGAACAGGAAGGAAAGGCCTATCTGGTTGGACAACCCTTAAATCAATGTATCCTAATTAACAAAAGATCTAATTCATCAAAGTGACAGCAACTCTATTTATATCACCTCCTTCCATGGGGGCTGCTGGGGGTTTAGGCTTGGGGATTTTTCTCCCTTCCCTTTTCTGACAGCTTTATCTTTCCCACACACATTTTAATTTTCCTTTTCTGGGGGAGAAGGACTGATAGTGAAGCTTTCCTTGGGAATATGGACATTTAATTGACATTTTCTGCCTCACCCCCAAAATAGCGGGATATGTAGGGGGAGCTGGGAAGGAGTGGTTATCTTAGGGAGGTGCAGGTCTGATTTGGAGGGGGAAGAAACTGCTGACAGGTGAGCAGGGGGGGTGCAGATACCCATGCAAAACGTGGTCAGATCCTGCAAGCTGGGACTGTGCTCTGAAAATAGCCTCAGCAGGAACCGTGGTCGTACAGGGATCTTGGCTTTCACTTGGAAAAGCAAACCCTGAGAGCTTGACAACGCGCTGGCTGACACCTTAAATCTTGAAGTGCATAAAAAGAAACCCAACTGTTTTGTTTTGTTTTAATATCTGGAACCTCGTGGTTTGGGGGCCGGGAGCGCAGGAGGCGGAATTGCCATATAAATACCGGGCCCGTGGCAGCGCAGAATTGCTCCGCTGCTCTCAGCGGGCTCACGCTCGGGAGGAGTGAGGCTTGGACGTGATATAGGAACACAAAAATAGTAATAATAGTAATGAATCCCCGCTCAGCCGCTCCTCCCACGGCCGCGCAGGAGCAGCAATCCCAGCTGCAGAACGCAAGCCGTGCCTCGTGTGAAGAGGAAGCTTGGGAGGCTGCTGGGGTAAAAAATCACCAAACTGAACCAAAGCAAACCAAACCCAGCCACGGCAGCCCTGCAGCGTGCTCAGAGCACACAGAAGAGGAGATGAAAGGGCCATAAAATGGAGCCGTGGCTGGCGGCTGCAGCAGCTCATCCATCCTGGAGAGCCGGGTACCTGCGCCTCCCGGAGCCTCAACTTCTGATGAACCAACGCGCTGCCGAGCGCATTTATATGCAAAGGCGTATAATATGTCCCCAGTATCTAATTATCTGTCAACCTGAGGCAGTTTGTTTTCCAAATCGGCCTCTCGGCTGTGACTTTATGAGGTCGTAAAGAAAACGGTGCCACTCTCGCACCGGAGCGCCGGGAGAGCCTGGATCAACAAATTACCATCTTTAATGGTGTCTGCTCGTGCGAGCCCTGCCCTCTGGTGTGTCCCAGCACGAAGAGCCCTGGCGTGGGCAGCCCCGGAGCCTGGGCAGCCCCAAACCCAGCACAGCCCCTGGGTGGCCCCAGCCCTGGGGAATCCGGACAGTTCCCAGCGCTGGGTGGGGCAGGGAGGGCAGGAGTGACCCCCCTGCCGCCCCCACTGCCCCTCACCCTCCTCTGGCCCCATGGACACGTCGCAGAGTTTGGCAGGAGCTGGTGAACTCCAGCCCGCTGGCTGGGAGAGCAACACCACCGAGCCATGGATTCCTCTGCCCACGCTGCTGCTTGATTAATGATGGAAAGGAATTAAAAAGGAGAGGAAAAAAAAAAAAAGAGCGAGGGAGAGGGGAGGGGAGCAGGTCAACAGCTGAGTGCAAGGCAAGTCGCTAGACAGGGAGTAATTAAGATACTTGGGTAAATATGATTAATAAGCTCAAACTGGCAGGGTGTGCAGTAAACAAGGGCTAACCAGATGGTACCCTTTCCTTTCTGACAGTGCTGCAAGCTTTGTAAAAATAGGAAGGAAGGCTCTGGATCCTCCCTGAGAGCTCAGGAGGAGGGAGGATTCAGCACAGGGCCAGGGCAGTGAATCACCTGATAGGAATGAGAGACATTTTCCCCCTCCATCACATCCAGGCCAGGGACTGGGAAAACACCAGCACATGGATCAAACACAGGGCTGAGCCCTGAGCCGGGCTGCTGGGAGCTGCTGGGAGCTGCTGGAAGGGCACTGGCAAGCACCTCGGGCCAGCCGTGGCCAGGGGGTCATGCCCAGTCTGGGCTGATCAGAAATTTCTCCCCAAAACACTTCCCTGTCAGGAGATGCCATTTCACCAAAGGTGAAACATTTGAGCAAATGCGCTGATTTTGATGAAATTGCATTTGGAAAGAAAAATCAAAGGAGAAAATAATTTCGATAAGGCCAAAGCATTTGAGTGTGACCTTTCAGGAATTAAATGGCATAGGGTTTTTTTCCATTTCAAAAAGCATTTTGTTTCAGTGTTATATATATAAAAATATATCTGTAAGAACTGCTGAAGCCAGAGTGAAATGTTGTGATTATCCCAACATGTGATGATGCATTTCCCCCAGTGCAATACTACATGAAATTAAGCCCAAATATCCTTCTGCTCTGAAACCTGGAACATCAGAGCAGCAGGACAATGTGTTCAGGTCTCAGAACTATCTGTTTGCACTGGACTATTTACTGTCCAGCACTTGGAAGTAAAAAATTTGCCAAGTAGCCCCAGGTATTAATGATTGACTAAATCAACACTTGACTTTCAGCTTCCTCAGGACAAGGATTCTCTTTCTTCCCAGCTGAAAAGTTCCCAGTGATAATGAGAACAGCAAATGTTTTGTCTCCACGGGAGATGAGCAGAACACGGGGCGTGGGAGGAGCTCTCGTGTTCCCGGAGATGGCTCCAGCTTCCCCAGCGCTGCTTTTCCCACATTTCACTCTTGTCACCACAGGTGAGGTGCCTCAGTGCTGTAGTGAACTTCTCCTGGCTGGGAGGCTGTCCCTCAGCTGATCCGAGGTCACTTCTGGCGTCCCTGCCCAGACTTTAAGGCTGCTGTGGCTGCCGGGGCAGGGGATGGGGCTGGCTCTGCCGGGTGCCACGTTTGTCACACCAGCACAAGACTGGGAGGGCCTATGGATGCTTCCAGTGTGAAAAATGCAGTGAGATTTGTTGGAAGGTTGCAGGAATAGCCGGTGGCTCGAGGAGGTGGGGTAGGGATTAAAGATAAAGAAGAAATTTCAGATCATTGGCAGAACACATATTTTTCCAATATAAAAGCAAATGGGGGAACCCTTAAATAAATTGACTCTATAAAAACGTCCCTTTGTATTACCGCCTCACCTTTTCAGGGGGAAAACACCAAGGTTTATTCTCATGGATCCAGAATAAAAATATCAGGGCTGCTTTGTAATTTCCCAGAGCCAGCAAGCAGTCCAGAGCTATTTAAAACCCACAGGCCCCCCTCGGCACCCAGCGCCCGCCCGGCTGCAGGAGCAGCTGCCATGGAATTACAAGTCCTCGTCACAAGTGAGGAGAAACAAGTTGTGGCATTTAGGAAAGGTCTGCAAAAATAGGTGTCAGACCTTAACTAATAATGATTGTCCTTCCATTCTGCTGTAATTTACATTTAATTCACACATTTCATTTCCATTTAAAATATGATTACAGTGTTTTGAAGCACATCTCACCTGTCCCCTCCGATTAGGGTGGGATGGAAATAACACGGAGCAGCAGGAGCCAGGCTGGGCTTGGCTGCAGGATGGGAAACACACGGTGCTTCCAAAGCCAGGAGCGCTTCCAAAAACACCTCCCGAGCAGGGGCAGAGGGGCAGACAGACAGACACAGCCCTGCCCCACCTTCCTGCTGCTCCCACAGAGCTTTAAGCACCAGCTGAAAAGGTTTCACACCATCCACCAGCTCCAGGCCCCATCCAGCCTGGCCTTGGGCGCTCCCAGGGATGGATAAGGCAGCCAGGACCTCACTGTCCTCACAGGGGAGAATTCCCCTCTTGCACAGGCCTTCCAGAGGATTTTTTTTGAGCACAAAAAGTCCTGGCTCAGAAATAAATCAGGCAGGCCCTCCCCAACCCATGCTCAGCCCGCCCCCGGAGCGCTGCAAAGGCAGGAAGGCGCTGATTAATATCTGCTACGTGTAGGGGAAAACAACAACCCCGTAAACAGTATTATTAACCCATGGGCCGGCAATAAATCAGTGTGAGAAGGTGACCTCAGCAATGCTGGAGTAATCCTGTGTGTCAGGGTAAATTTATGAGGCCAATTTTATTGGCCTGTATGACCCAGGCTCCTTGGAGATGTCTCAGTAACAAATCCAATCCATATCATTTATTAGCTTTGCACAGTGTCAGCTCGGAGCACGGGAGGGATCCCATTAAATCCTATTGCTCCCTCTGCCAACCGTGGGCACAAATAAGCTGTGGGATAATTGCTGGCTGCCAGGAGCCCCCATTGAGGAATCTGCTTTTGGATCCTTGCAGCTTCCCAGGCTGGAAGCGCCAAGGTTGGGTTTGGCCATCTCGCCCTCGCCCTCCCTCGCCTGTGCTGGGCTGGCCGTGGGACAGGGGTGACAGAGGTGAGGACAGAGGTCTCCTCCTCCACCTCCCAGGTGCTGGACGAGGATCTGGTGACCCTGGGAGCTGCTGCTGGGCCAGGGAAGGTGCAGGGTCCCAGCTGAAGGAACCTTGTGAACAGATCTCTGGTGGGCGAGGGGCACACGAAGGGATTTCAGAGCGGTTGGTGGCTGAAACTCCTCCCTCCAGCAGGGAAGGGAGGCTCTGGCTGGGCCCTGCAGGCAGGGGCCAAAAATCCTCTGTTTGGGGGCACTTGGGGACCTGGTGGTGACGTGTGTGTGGTGCCAAGCACCCTGCTGGTGACAGGAGCAGTTGTGCCTTGGCAGCAGCACCTCTGGGTCTGGTCCCTGTTGGCCAAGCAGGGCCTGGTGGAGCAGTTTGAGGCTGTTTGACTGTCCCTGTCATCATAAGGTTTACGGATGGTTAATTTATTCTTTATAGCACAGTCATTGATGGCTGTTAAATCACAAATGAGAGCCAATAAAGGGTGAATTGCAGCTGAAATTACACTGTTTATATGACAGCAGAGTGCTGGCTAAAAGATTCATATGCCGCTGATGAAGTACGTTATAAATTTTAATTACCATAGTTTGTACAAATGACATGTTTGAAATGCTATTGAGTAATGTGACCCTGATAATGAAACTATAAAATAAATCATTAACTTTCTGAATGAGCTTTTTTATTTCCATGCTGCATGAAGTAAACTTTCCAATTTACTCCATTGCAGACTTCTTCTGAAAAAAAAGTGCAGAGACAAGAGTTACAAACCTCCCCTCCACTCTGAGGGACACTGACAAGCAAAGCAAAGGAGGGATGAGTGGGACCCTGCTGGAAAGGATGTCAGAAGAGTGGCCAAAGCCAGGCAAAGCCCCCAGAGTGCCTGGTTAATGCGGGATGATGCCGTGCTCCTGCAGCTACAGCCAGCTTAGCTGAGGGAGCAAAGAGATAAGAGCAGGGCTTGAGAACCAGCTCCGAAGAGCCATAAAAACCACGGGCATAGACGAGAGAAAATCTCCATTAAAGCCAGGCTTGATTATAACTGGCTGGCTGGCCAGGGCTCTGCAGCCCGGGCTGCTAGACAGGGCCCTGCTCTTCCCCAGGAGCTCCCGGCTCTGCTGGAGCTTTGGGGCCGGAGCTTTGGAGCCTGAGCCCTGACGGGTGCATCCAGCAGCTGAGATAATTCCCTGGATGGGAGCGAGAAGCTGAGCTGCAGCCCAGGGGGGATTTCTCAGGAGCCTCCCCAGGGAAGGAAGCGCAGGCTGGGTGCTCACTAACCATCGAGACAAGGGGATGTTCCAAACCCTCTGGAAGGCACTGGAATCAGGTTTTTACCTTATTACATCACCATATGTTGTTTTTTAAGGGATACAGGGCATGGAACAAGATGGGAGCATGCCAGAGGTTCATTCCCACCCCTCTGCAGAGGATGTTCCAAAGCCCTGTGTCCCCTGGTCCTGTGTGCCCACGCTGACCCATCCCAGAGCAGAAGCAAAGGGCTCCTCCTTCCCCTCAACCTCTGCCAGAAAATCCACCAGCTCTGGGGCTCTGCCCCCTCGCCAGCACTGCTGGCTTCTTCCTCATCCTTGGTTAACCTTTAGTTAGGAGCCTGTTTTTGCCCACCTCAGGCTGGGTGTCAGCCTCTCCTGATCCCCAGCTCCCTACACTGTCAGCGAGCAGCACACCTGTGTCCCAGGGCAGACAAAAGGCAGCAGAGGGACTCTCCAAATAATCCTTGGGAAGGAGGGGGAAGGAGGCCCGTGACATTTCCAGCTGCGGGGATGCAGCGGAAGGGTGCAGGTCAGGCACTGTGCAGGGCTCGGTCTGCAGGAGATGAGGTCATTTATGATCCTTAAGGAGATTTGTGGTTCTTGGTGCAGAGCTAGAGATGGATCTCATCCCTCAAGCTACCACGGTCCCTGTGTGCCAGGGAGTCCTTGTCCACGGGAGCCATGGTGAATCCCTGGCCAGGTGCCCCTAAGTCAGGCAAGGAGTGTTTGCCAGTGGGGTGAGCAGTGCGGGCACCCACTGCTGCACGGGCCCGTGGCACAGCCACCATGGCACAAGCCACAGCCACCCCCAGCCCTCTAGGCAGGCCTCAATGGCTCTGTGTCCTCCCCACCAGTGTTTGGAGCTCAGGACTGTAACGCCCACTTTTGTCTTATCAGCCACACTGAAAATATTCCCAAGCAGGCTGCTCATGCCGCACTACTTACCATTAAAAGAAAGGACCACATTATTGCTGTTATAAACCATTGATTAAGGTTTATAATAGCAATAATCCCCTCGAAATTCATTGTTACTGCAGTTAATGACCAGTTTATTAGAGCGTTAACCATCCTTGGCAATGGGCTGAGTCGTTTAATGCTGGTAACGACCAATTTCTCAAGGGTTATTGCTTAAATAACAAGCCTTTGTTAGATATATGTTCCCCCACCAGATACTGCTCCAGCTGGAACCTTCTCCTGTGAAATAATTGTTAATTATTTCCTCCAAGTTTTGCCGCCATGTCTCAAAGTTTTCAGTGGGAAGGGCTGCTGAGGGCACAGAGTGCCAGAGATGAGCCAGCTGAGGCTGGCTGACATGAGGGGACGCAGCCAGAGACGCTGGAGCCGTCGCTGAGAGCTGTGCGAGCTGTGCTTGGTGAGGTTTTTTCCCTCTTCTGTCACCCATGAGTGTCCCAGCCCTGGGCAGGGCCATGCCCGGAGCACCAGCTCAGGCTGGGAGCAGGGAATGTCCAAGGATGAGCCCCGGGCTCCTGGGCACTGCCACAAGCCACCAGGGTGAGAGCCACCAGAGCTGTGCCTCGCTCTCCTCTTACATTAATTAGATCTGAGCATCTCGCGGCGCTAATGACGTCCCATCGTGTCACGTTAGTGCCATCCCTCTAACAGCGTTCCTGGGCCTGACACCACACGAGAGGCACAGACACGGCTACCCTTTAATTGTGTCATACTAAAAAATAAATACTGAAACAGCACCAGGCTGACACGGAGCGACGGCAGGTCCCCGGCAGCGGGATCAGACCCGCGGCTCCCGGCTCCAGCCCGCTGCCAGGCCCGGCTGCTCATCAGGAAATCGTGGGAAGGGGATGTCCTGGTGGGCTTCCAGCAGTGCCTCCCTGCTGCCAGATGTGCAGGGAAGCCCCCTGCCCTGGGCACAGCCTCCAGGGGCTGCCAGGCGTCCGTGGGGTGGGACAGGCTACGCTGCCATGATCCCCTCACCCCCAGCTCCTCACCCTCTCTCCAGCTGCCTCTGACAGCCTTTTGGATTTGGCTGTGCCAAAGAGCATCTCCCCGTAGCTCCCCCAGAAAAGTTACATTTCCATAGCAAATTAAATTTCAGACTTTCCTCTCTCTTGTTAAGAAACACAAAGAAAATCTTGATTTGAGGAATTAGTTGAAGCCTGAGCGGTGCTAGCGTTGGTTTTGGTGGTTGCCTCCTTCCTTTTATTCTTTGTACCCACATTTCTGCGGTTTTTGAGGTGTCATTGGAAAAAAAAAATAAGGAAAAGGGAAGGAGGGATTACTCCAAAATCTGTGAGAACTGTAAGTGGTTCTGGTGGTGAGATGCTGATCTTCTCCCGCCATCCTTCAGGCTCCTCCAACCCCTAAAAGAAATTATAAATACAAAACCTGAATGTTTTCCCCCTTCTCTGGAACAGAATTAGGATTTTCTCTCTCCCCCATGGGGCAGAGCTCTCCCTGGTGCCAGGCAGCTCTGGGATGGGCTCTGGATGGGGCAGGCACGGCTGGGCTCTGCCGGCTGCTGGTCCAGCCAGGCTGGGGCTGTCTCTGCTCCCTGTCACAACTGCTGCGGGGATTTGTGCGAGCATCCGTGTTATTTTAGAGATAATGTGAGCAGAGTGGAGCATGTCACAGGATAATGGTCTCCTGCTGCTAGGCTGTTCTTGGCATTTATCAAAAAATGACACCAGAGGGAATATGCTCAAGGGAGCCGAGGTGTCAATTCGATGACTGCTATTTCGTGATAAAAGTTAACAGAAATAAAAATGAATTAGTCACAAAACAGCTTATTCATAGCAGTGCCTGGCCCAGGAGGGGATCCCTGGGAAAGGCAGGGCAGTGGTGCTCACGCTGCTGGGAGGAGCAGGCTGCACCCCAAAAGTGCCCCGGAGCAAACAGAATGGGGCAGCATCCCCTGGGTTTCACCGTCATCCCTCCTGCTTTGTGCCTCAACAAATAAACCCAGACCCTTCTGCACCGTGCTGCCACAACAAAACATGTCCATGTTTGGCCTAAAACCAAGTATTTTGAGCAAAATGTTGCTATGTTGCCTGTGTTTATACATGGCTGTGGGGGTGGGAGCTGAATGGAGCCAGGATCATGTGTGGGGCTCTGGATGGAGCTGGGATCATGTGTGGGGCTCTGGATGGAACTGGGATCATGTGTGGGGCTCTGCTTTGAGCTGGGATCATGTGTGGGGCTCTGCTTTGAGCTGTGACCCTGCTCTGGGCTCTGGATGGAGCTGGGATCACGTGTGGGGCTCTGGATGGAACTGGGACCCTGCTCTGCTCTCCAGACAGAGCTGGGACCCCACTCTGGGCTCAGCTGTGCTGATGGAACTCCCAGCTCCAGGGATGCAGCCTGAGTGGGAGCAGGAAAAAAGGCAGGACATGGGGGGGGTCAGGCTTTGCTGTAATGGCTGAAAATATCAGCCATGGGTCTGGTGTAAATTAATTATCCTGGCTGGAGCCATCCCTCCTGGTTACTGCAGCAGGTTGAGCTGAACCTGTGGAAGGAAAAGAGTGGGATCTGGGTCTCCAGCCCAGCTCCTGAAGCTCAGGGCTTCCCCTTTCTCGAGGTGACCAAACCCGTCGGTAATTGCTGCTGGGGCCAAGTTCTGGTGCATTTCCAGCGGGACGCTCTGGTTTTGTTATCTCAGCTGCAGGCAGGAGCAGAGCTCTGGGAGGAGGAGGAGGCAGGAGAAGGACGTGGCAGCACCTGGGCTGGCTGGCCCTGCGTGCAGGAGGAAACAACAGGGGCCACAGGGGACACGTCGCTCCTTTCCACCCCCCTGTTATTCCAGCCATAAATCCTGGTGACCAGCTTGAACTTTTCTCAATTGACATGTTTACAAGGGAAGCCCGCATTTGACAGGAAAATTAAGCATATCAATCACTTAACGAGGTCGTTAATGAATGGCTCTCAGATCTCTCTGATTTTGTGCCTGGTAGCACAGTTTATTGATCAAACTTTTCGGCCCGGCCAGATGTTGCCGTGCCTTGATCCTCGGAGCCGGGCCCCGGGCCGGGTTTAGCGAGGGGTCATTCTCTGCAGCAGACCCCGCGCTGCCTTTTCTGTCTCTGTTTTCTCTTCCTTTCTCTCCCTGTTCCCCCACAGAACAAAGGGAGCAGATGCGGGCTCGGGGCCCCTCACACCCACTCCGACATATGGAAGTGATCTCCTCTGTCTCTGTAATTACACAGGAGCTGCTCTGCAACGGCTCTGGCTTTTATTGCACAGAAACCAACCTAGTCCTACATAAAACATCTTTATGGCTTCTTCTCCAGGGGCTCCTGGGCCAAGTCCTGGCAGGTATAAAGGCGAGCGGGACCCCCAGCAGCCGCAGGGACCCCAGGCAGGACAGAGGGAGGAAGGCTGAGGGGAGGTGTGGCCATGGGAAGGGGCAGCCAGAGCTCCCAGTAAGAACCAGCAGCTCTTGGAAGGCAGCAGAGTATGCAAAATAACCCTGAAACCTTAATGGCATTCATGACCCCTGACTGTGTTTGCCTTCCCAGCCCTGGGGGTGCCCAAAGCCCGCCTGGGCAGGGCTTGACCCTTTTTTTTTCACCCAGGTTTTGACCCCTTTGAACACCCCAAGGACACCGGTGGGCTGGGAATGGGTGGGGACACCCGTGGGGACACTCCCACCCATTTCTCAGTCGGGAACACAGCTCGGCGCCCATATCCAGCCCTGCAGGAGGGATTTGCAGGACCTGCATCCCAGCCACAGGCACCAAGCCCCGAGAGGGGCTGTTGGTAGCCCCCCCTGTGCCAAACAGCCCTTCCCGGGCTGGGCTCAGGCAAGGAGCAGCTCCCAGGGACAGCCTGGAGCCCTCCATCCCCCCTGGCACTGTGATCTGTCTCATGGCATAAAGTGTGTTTTGGATGTGCTGTCAGCTTGTTTTCAGGAGGGGCTGATAAAACAATGCAGGAGTCACTGTGCAATCTAATGGAGTAAAAAAAAAAAACTCCTATAGTGCAACATGAATAGTCCAAAATGCAAAGATGACAATTTAAGTGTTTAAAATGTACTCAAGGTAATTCCAAACAAATTTCAAAGCCATTTCAGCCTATAAAACCCTTCAGTTAAATCACTGGTTATATGGTGGCAGTGCTTATGTTGCAAAATATCCCTGGCATGAAAGGGAAACTTTAAAAAATTGCCCATTAATCCTTATAAATTACTTATTAGTGCTGCAGAGCTGGAGCTGGAGGAGCCTCCCGAGGAAGGCCGGGCTGTTGGGGCACCTCTTGCTGGGCTCTGTGAGGAGCAGCTGGGGCTGGCTTTGATTTGCTGGGCTCTCCGAAGGCATTGATGTTCTTCCAAAGCGTAACATCAGCGCTGATGTCATGGCACAGCTTTGGCTCCATCCCTCCTGCTCTCCAGGAGCCTCCCCCTCCTCCCAGCCTCTTCAAGGAAGCCAAAAACTTGTCCTGCTTGGCCCCCACCCTGAGGGCCAGGGGAATCGCTGCCCAGGGATGGAGGGAAGGGGGCTCAGACCCTCGCTGGCTGCTCCCTAGGGAATTGGGATCCATTCCTCCTGCCAGAGGAGCTGTGGCTGCATCTCAGGGATGCAAATCCCTGCGCTGGGTGTCCGTGTTTCACACCCTGCCGGCGGATTAAACCCGCTGGAAAGCTGCGAAATGCTTGCAAAGAAATGAAAGTTTATTCCCTTCCCTGAGCTTCTGGGCTCCCAACTTTCCTCCTGTGTGTTTGTGCCCTGATTTGAGGAAGCGACACAATCTCTCGCTCGCTCTCTTCTCTCGCTCTTTTCCTTTCACCAAACAGATGTAACTATTTATTCCTTATGTCCCAGTTTTCCTGTAATTTCATAAAGTGCAAATTTGCTGTCCTGCTCCCAAATGCCGAGTCGGTGGTTTGTCATAACAGTCATCAGTAACTGTCGCTTTCTGCCTGGGGCTTAATTAACCCACTCTCTCATTAGCATGTCCATGCAGTTGTAAGGAATGAAAGCCTGATTATTTTCTACAACAGTCGCAGCCAATTACTGCACTGAAATGGAACCACATTAATCAAATCTTTAGTACAGTGGCAAATTCAGAGATATCAGATTGCAAAAGACTGCAAACCTAATATGTCACTGTCAGCGGAGCTACGCAGGCATTTAGCGAATTGCATTAAATAGATGGCTCCGCTGAAACCGCATGAATTTAATATGTGATGGGATCTGGAAGCTATTAGTGTGACATGGCAAAGCACTGGGAGCTTGGCAGCTCTGGACTTTATCCATGAACTCAGGAAACTCATGTAAAAACTTGTGTGTGTGTGTGTGTGTGTGTGTGTGCAGCACAATGTCTCATCTGCTTGGGGAGAAGGCTCGGGCGAGGAGAAGCACGAGGAAAGCAGGAAATCCTCGCCACATCACAGCAGGCCTGCTTACTGCTCCACCCAGAGCAGAGCTCGGGCTGGACACGGTCCCTGGGGCAGGGCAGGGGACAGGGCCACGCTGCTCCAACAGGAGCGGCCCCTGGATCAATGCCGGAGCCTTGGGAATAGCTCTGAGGCACTGGGACATGGTCCTGTCACAGTGACACACCTTGGATACGGCCCTGCCACGGTGACACATCACGGACATGGCCCTGCCACGGTGACAGAACATGGACATCGCCCTGCCACAGGGACATACCATGGACATGGCCCTGCCATGGTGACAGAACATGGACATGGCCCTGCCACGGTGACACACCATGGACATGGCCCTGCCACGGTGACACATAATGGACATGGCCCTGCCATGGTGACACATCATGGACATGGCCCTGCCACAGGGACATACCATGGACATGGCCCTGCCACAGTGACACACCATGGACACAACCCTGCCACGGTGACACACCATGGACATGGCCCTATCACAGTGACACACCGTGGACATGGCCCTGCCACACTGACACACCAAGCACACATGGTGATACACGGTGGCACACAGGAATCATATGGAGATCTCTGAGCACTGTGCAGACACCCCAGGGTGGGCGCTGGGGCTGCTGAACAGGAAATGTTCCCCCAAGGACCCCCAGGTTCCTGCTGTCTGTGGCTTTCCCAGCTCCGTGTGTCCCCAGGCCCTGCCACTGCAGCCACCCCTGCCCCGGGCCCTGCTCCCTCCTGCAGTGCCCTGGTCCCTAATGGGCTGGCAGCTCTGCCACGGCAAGCCCTGCTTCACCACGCTGGCTCCAGCAGCTCCCGCTGGAAACTCCTTCTCTTCCTCTCTCCTAGCAGCTCCTCCAGGTTCAAAGGCTGCACAGGTGGCGTTGCTGGGGCTGTCACAACAACAACGGGTTAGCTTCAGCTCGGTGTTGGCTCAGAGGCACTTCCAGCTCTGCTCAGAGGCACCCCCAGCTCTGCTCGAGGCACTCCCATCTCTGCTCACAGGCACTTCCAGCTCTGCTTGAGGCACCCCCAGCTCTGCTCTCAGCAAGACCATAAATCCATGTTCCTCTGTCTTCAACACATTCCCAGCTCCTGGAGACACCCATTCTACAGGGCTCAGCGAGGGTGTGGGAGTGACCAGAGGACAGGCACTCTCCAAAGCACCCCCTGGTCACAGGGCTGGGGTGCCCTGTCCCCTCCAGCTCCTTCTGCACCTCCTTGACCCAAACCAGCTCCTTTCCCCTGGGCTGGTGGCCGAGAACACTGGATTTGGGTGGCAGCATCCCCTTCCCACAAGGGAAGAGGCAAAGAACGAGGAGGTTTTGTCAGAGCCACAGCCAAGGGGTCCATTGGCAAATCCTCCCATGCTCCTACCCGTAGATGTGGGAAATTCAAGGTGAACCACAGTGAACCATGGAACCTCCAGGGCTGAGGGACCCCAAGGATCACTGAGAGCGGCTCACAGACACCACAACAATCCCTCCCTGTGCCCGGGAGCACTGTCTAAACACCTCAGACAGTTTTGGGACCGGGTCGCTGCAGAGTGACAGGAAACCAAGATTTGTGCCCTTTTTTAGTCCAGTACTCCTTCGTCTGTGGAGCTCAAAGCCCAGCAGCCTCCTGGGCCTCAGCTCCAAGCAGGGCCCATCCCAGGGTGCAGGACTGTCGAAGTCCAGCACATCCCTCTGGCTGCCCTGCCTGGCTTGAAACCTTGGCAGGGGCTCAGAGACCTTGGCACCAAGTCACAAACACCTGTGGCTTCCATTTTAGCCCGTGATAAAAACTGCCAAGTTGTGTGAGGAATTACAAGCCACAAGGGTTTGAGTACTGTGATATTTGAATTAACATAGTGTGGAAAAGTAGAAATTTGGGGTTTTTAGAATATAATTCAGGGGGTCAAGATGGAGGAATTTGGGCGTGTCCTAGCCGTCTTTCCTTCTTCTTGTCCTCCTTTGCTGTGATGGTGACACTTTTCTATTGGTTTAAGGCAGAGATTCACAGCCTAACATGGGTCATAGGTATTGGTAAAGAAATTATAAACATATGATATGTAATTTTGAGTATATAATGTGGGAGCCGCCCAGGGCTCGTGGCAGATGACTGTGGCTTCCTTTCTGGACGGACCTCGGCAGGTCAGAGAAAGAACGTTCTAGATAAGGGAAAATAAACAACCTTGAAAACGCAACCGGACGCATTCCAGGCTCCTTCATTGGCTGTGCGGGCTGGGAAAAGAACTTTCACACTGTCGGGGTCTCACCAGCTGACCCTGGCACAGGACAGCCCCGGGAAGAGCCTCCCCAGCAGCACCTGCCCCTGGTGTCCCCTGGTGTCCCCTGGTGTCCCCTGGTGTCCCCTGGTGTCCCTGTGCTGTCCCCACGCCCGAGCAGGGCCGGAGCAGGCTCTGCCAGCAGTGACAGATGAGGCTCCAGAGTCAGGGGCTGCTCTTACACAAACTGCCTTCATCAGCAGCTCACTGCTCCCATCAGTTAATCTTCCTGCAAACGGTGCTCTCCCGGAGCAGGGGCACATTTCCTCCCCCAGCCGCCTAATCTACCATCTAGTTTATGCACACATGCTCCGAGGGGTTTTTTAGAGATATATATATATGTTTTTTTCTGAGCAATCAATCTGTGCGGCGAGGAGCTGCAACTGAATTTAAATACCAGGGTTTTCATTATCTCCAGCACAGGGAAGAGAAAGGGGGGAGAGGGACATTGAAAATAGAGGGGAATAAATTCCAATCTCTCGAACAATATATCTGAAGGTGTGCAGATTTCTGCAGCCTTATGATGCCAAGGGTATTACACCAAATCTTCTCCTGCATAAGGAATATATTGGGAGAGGAGATTGCAGAGAGCCTTTGGCTGCATGTTTGCTGACCTTCCACTGCCTTGCATACACTGGAGCAGCCTGCAGTGAGTCCTTAGCATTTGCAGTGCATTCCCTTTTGGAGACCTCCAAAGGGCCTGGTCCTGCTCTCCCATGATCTTTGAGTAAATGCTGTACAAGTGGCTCCCTTCCACACCCCAGAGCAGAGCTTTCTGCTGCTCTTGTCTGGTTTGAAATCCCTATTTCCCTCCCTGCAGGTGCCACATCAGTGTCAGGTGGATTTGCTGGAGTAGGAGTTCCAGAGGGGAAAACATCTTTGCATGAGTTAAAATTTCCAGGGTTGAAAAATCACAAAAAGTGCTCTGAGTTCAGACAAGTTTCAGGTGAAGCTCCAGGGGAGTCTTTCCCAGAGTCAACACAAAATGCTAGTTCTACAAAACGTGGCCAGATCCCAGGAGGACGGGTCCTCTGCTGGGAAAGCCTCCTGTGTTCACTCCCCCCCGCCTCAATCCCCTTTTGTAGTAGGAGAAGAAATTCCTATTGCACCTGAAGATGCCCCTAAAATGTCAGTTCTCCTATTTCCCCTCTCTGAGGATGGTTTCTTGAGAGGAAGGCACCTGGGGGCAGCACACGGGTCCCACATGGGCTCTGGCCCAGGCAGCCCCCAGAGATCTGATATGAAATATGATTTTAAATAAACTCTGCATGGGCAGCGCTGAGCCCTGGGCAGGAGTTACTGCAGGGTCTCCTCCTCTGCAAGGGGCTGGACCCCTCTGTGGGGACAGTCCTGGGGACAACCCTGGGGACGATCCTGGGGACAATCCTGAGGACAGTGGTGGGGACAGTCCTGGGGACAATCTTGGGGCTACCCCGGGGACAATCCTGGGGACAACACTGGGGACAGTCCTGGGGACAGTCCTGGGGACAATCTTGGGGCCTACCCCGGGGACAATCCTGGGACAGTGCTGGGGACAGTGCTGGGGACAATCCTGGGGACAGTCCTGGGGACAATCTTGGGGCCTACCCTGGGGACAATCCTGGGGACAGTGCTGGGGACAGTGCTGGAGACAATCCTGGGGACAGTCCTGGGGACAGTCCTGCATCCCAGGGGATGCTGCAGTGCCAGGGGGCAGGACCAGGCTGGGCTGGTCCCCTCACCCAGGGACTCCAAAGGAGCAGGGCAGGGTCTGCCCAAGGCTCTGCACCCCCAGCCCCATCCCTCCACCCTCCCTGCACCTTCCCTGGCCTCTTCCACACCAAATCTCTCTTTTCCTCCCTCTTTTCCCTTTTTTTTTTTCTTCCTCCCAGGGAGAATTGTACAGAGAGTGATGGTTTTATTTTACATGAATCACTGGTGATCTAACAAATTAATTACCTGCTCCCTCCTTCCCTCCCTCGTGAGGTCAGGGAGCCTGGGTGGGGGCCACCCCCTCCCCCCTCGGTGCCATCAGAGCTCCTGCTTTAAAGACCAGAGAAAAAGGTCAAAATTGCCAGTTTAGGTTAAAATCAGATTTAAATGTCTTTTACTAAACACAGAGGCACACAAACTCAATATGTCATCTTTAATGGTTCAGAACAAAGCCTAGAAAAATTGTGTCCCAGCACCCAGGAATTTTATAACCTTTGATATATAGCTTTCATTATTAGCAATAATTCCTGTAACTGCATCTGGATCCACAGGAGCACATATTGAATAATAATTCTCCTCGTGTTGATTCGTCCCCATCCCATGGGTCCCCATGCCCTTCATCCTCCTCTTCCTCCTGGGGGACCACCAGCCTTTCATTGTCCTTTCACTCTATTTTTGGGTTTGGCCAACACCCACTCCTTCCTCCCCCACTCTGGATCGCCCAGCTTGGCTCACCTGGGGCAGGAGCAGCCCGACCAGAAAAGGCGTTCGCTCCCCTCTGCCTCTTTTCACAGTCAGCCTTCAAGTTCACATGTGAATTTATGCCAGTTTTGACATTAGCAGGAAAAATTAACAGTTCTCACACACACACACACACATACACACACACACACACACACACGCACTAAAAGAAACTTGCACAAAAGAGGTTTTGTATTTCAAGCAGAATAAATTATAGTGTGATGTTATTAAAACACTTAGTTGTTAAGTTGCCAAGAAAATCCAGTATATTCACACGGACTCGAGGACCTGTCTCCATGCAAAGTAATTAAATTAGATTTATGGGCTGCATTACATCAGTGTTTGATAGTTCATTTTTCCTTTCTTCATATTTTGTCCTGCTTTATTAGAGCATGTGACAGATGGTAAAAATAGTGTGAAGTTTCTTGGCCCTGTGCTAAATCCCCCTTCGGTAGTATATCTCTCTTCTGTCAGTTCTCCCCAGTGATGATAAATTAACCTCTCCTCTTCTATCCCAAGTGTGGCAGTAAAGCACTCTTTGACACAGCACTATCACTTTATCTTAATCTGTGCTGTTCCAGGGGCGGGGTGGGGAAGGAAGCGAGGGGAGATGATGCAATCGCTACCACGAGTTCAAAAAAAAAAAAAAAAACCCACCAAAAAAAACTCCACAAGAAAAAGATTTATTGTGTCAAAAAACCCAGAAAGCCAGGAATAGTGCTGATTTATTGAGTCTGCTCTGTGTGTGTGTGTGTGTGTGTGTGTGTGTGTGTGTGTGTATAGATATATATATATATATATATATATATTTATGTGTGCGCCTGTGCACACACACATGTGTCCATTTGTCCATTGCAATAAGCTCACAAATTTCCTTCGAGTGAGACAGAGCAGGAACCCCAAGGATTTTCAGTTTGGTGGGCAGGCAGAGGTGGGGAGAGAAGGGAAAGCAGGGAATGGGAGGAGTGAGGAGAGAAAGCCCTTCCTGTGGGTGTCACACCGACCTGTCAGATGTCACACGTGGACATGGAAGGGCAGGAATGTCCCCGAACTCGAAGCTCTGAGCCGGCGGAGCAGGGCCCTGCTCCCTCCTTGCTGCCGGTGCTGACTCAGGGGCCACAGCCGGCTCCTGCTGCTATTTTGGGAGGGGGACACCTCGGCTTTCTCCCAGGCTTGGGATGCCCTAATAGAGGAAGGATCTGGAGCACTGACTACGTGTGGGTGACTCCTCACCCGCTGCCTCTCGGACGTGCTTGGCCCTTTGGAGCCGCACAGACGCCTCAACAATGCCCAAAAATAGCACCAAGATCGGCCTCAAGCTCCCCCCAGCTCCACACCCCGAGCTCAGGGCTGCATTGGCCTGGGCCCTGGGCTGCCCAGCCCTGCTGCATCACCCAGGGGATGATTTCGTGCCAGGGGTTTTGTTGAACACCTGCAGGGAGGCCAGCTCAGACCACTTTCCCCTCTGGTGGCGTGCCCCTCATGGCCCCCATTGAAAAGCCAGGTCCTGCCCGTCCAGGGAGCTTTTCCTGAACACCTTTCTCTGCCCCTCTGCCAGCCTCCAGCTGGGCACCACGAGCTGCTCAGTCCCCAGAGCCTGCAGCAGAACACCACAGACCATCCCCACCTGGCACTGCCTCTGCCCCACGGTCCGAGCCCTGGGGCAGGACAGGGAATGGCACAGCCCTGGGGCAGGACAGGGGATGGCACAGCCCTGGGGCAGGTGTGCCACAGCTCTGGGGCAGGACAGGGGATGGCACAGCCCTGGGGCAGGACAGGGGATGGCACAGCCCTGGCACAGGTGTGCCACTGCAGGCTGACCCCACGTTCCTGCCAGAGGTTCACACAATGCTGGAACAGTTGGGGCAGCAGAGCTGGGTCCCCCCTCCTGTCACCTGGGGCTGTCCCTGGGTGCTGGTGCCCAGGGGGGTCAGGTCCAGGCTGCTGCAGCTCTTTGGGGCCTGTCAGAGCAGGACCTTGAGGTCCAGCTATGGAGTTTTTCATGTGCAGATCAAGAACAGATAGTGCTGATGATGGTGGCAGTGCAGCTCAGAGCCCCCCAGGTGCCCAGCGAGTCTCAGCTCCTGTAGTCACTTGGAAATGGGGCAAACATTTGTTTTCCCCCTGGTGTAACCACGTCCCACCTCCTGCTCTGCAGCACCCAGGGCCAGCCTGGATCAGGGGCAAGAGCTGAAGGGTTTCCTGGTTAAAAAAAATAGATATAAAGCTTTAAAAAAATGGCTATTTCAGGTTTATAAATAAAAGCAGAACAAATAAATAAATAAAAGACCAGAGCTTCCAGACCAGTCCCAGACTGGTTTGTGCTTAAGAGGACCACAGGGATCCCTTGGCTCTTGGCATGGAAGGAGCAGCTGGAGCTCGGCTCCAGCAGGGCAGGGACTGTCCTAGGAGGGAGGGGACAGAGGATCAGCCTTGGCCCCTGTCCCACAGCCAGCCCTTCCTCCCGTGGCGCTGGCACCGGCACAGCGGCGTGTGGCACCCCTGAGAGAAACCCTCAGCTGTGCCCGCAGCTCTGCCGGGAGGGACGCGGTGACAGGGGCACAGCGAGGGGTGGCACCACACTGGGACAGGGGGGTCACAGAGGGGCCACTGCCCTGTGGCACAGGGGGCACACAGAGGTGGCACTGCTCTGTGGCACTGCTCTGTGTAATAGGGGGCACAGGGAGGCTGGCACCAGTCTGTGTCACAGTGGTCACAGCAAGGTTGGCACTGCTCTGTGTCACTGCCCTGTGTCACAGGGGGCACACAGAG
>QUSF01000196.1:133941-157264 GCA_003676055.1 Chloebia gouldiae | reverse complement strand
GACCAGGTGGAAGGGGACAAGGTGAGCTCCTCGGACCAGGTGGAAGGGGACAAGGTGAGCTCCTCAGACCCTGCTCCACAGTGCTGACAGGGCCAAGCATCCTCACTGCTCACTCGGCCACCTTCCCCCAGGACAGCAGCACGACCCTCGGATTGGGAATGAACTTTCCCCTTCCGACGAACTCGGGCTGGCCCCGGCACCTCCTGGGCTGACCCCGGGCCGGCGGCCGAGCCCCCCTCCCCACCCCACGGACCCCCTGCAGGCGGAATAAAAGCGCCCTGGGCGCGGGGATTGCTGCACCACCCTCCCACGCAGCCGGCCGAGATCAAAGCCTGTGCCGGGAATCAAAGCATGTGACAGGCAGGTGTCCGTCCCCTCGACAGGGCCGCGATTAATCACAGGGTCTATCCCACAAGGAGATCAAACCGGCCCTCCTGCGGCTGCTGCTTAAAGCCTGCCTTCAAGTTACCCTAATTAAAGTTTTCCCCCGGCCTCCCCCGTGCCTGCCCGGCTGACTGCTGTCCCATGACCGCCCCTTTCACTCGCTAAAACAAAGGCTGCACTGAGCAGCTCCGGGCAGCCGGAGCGGCCGCCCCGACCGTGCTTGGCCGGCCCTTTCTTCTGGGGCCGTGGCAAAGCCGGAGCCTGGCAGGGGATCCTTCCCCACCGCACCGAGCCCTGCGCCTACCCGGGCACCCCGGCACAGCCTCCTCCACCTTTACATTGCCCGAAATTCCGGGTATTTCTGCCAGGTCCGGAACTCCCCGCTCTTCCTTCTGCTAAACTGGGAGAATCAGCTTAAAAGCATCACTCAAAGTATTTTCAGAACCCACGGAACAGCGGTGGGACTGCATGCTCTCCGTCTCCTCTTGCCGTGACATCAATAGCGGCATTTTAATGAGAAGCAAAGGAATTGCTCCCCTCCGGCCAGGCTTCGCTTTGAAATGCTGCAGGGGTGCATAAAAGCAATCCAGGGGAGAGCCAAACCGTTTCTGTAACCAAAAACTCGGGGAGGGGGGTTAAATGCACATTTTAGACATGTCACATTTTGAAGAAGTTTTCAGGTTTTCCCTTCCCCTTAAATGTGTGCATTAGTTCGCTCACGCAGGGGGAAAAAGAACGGGGAAGATCCCACGGTTTCACGGCGAGGCCACTCAGTGGGGAAATCAATCACTTCCATGGCAAAACCCGCTCCAGACAGCTCCGGCACGGCCAGGGCTCACCCGGGGAAGGACGGGGGCACCCGGAGGGACGGCTGTCCCCTGGCCGGTGCAGCCCCTGACTGCTGCCCGCGGTGTTCGCTCGCCCTGGGCCAGCGGGGCCGCGGAGTTCGATGCGGATGAGGCGCGGCAGGAGCGGCCGCCGGCCCAGGTTGACTCTGGCCGGGGAACGAAGCAGCTCCGATCGCCTCCCCGCGCCCGCTCTGCTCCCCGGAACCCAGCGGCCGCCCCGAAGGTGACCTTTCTGCCCACGGGAGCGTTTCTAAAAGCAGCGTTCCTTCCCGAGCCCCAGCACCGGAATTGGGTGGCCGTGGCGGGGACACGGCTGGGTCCCGGTGCCGGGGGCGCTCCGCGGGGCTCCGGCCAGCCTCGGTCCCCGGGCAGCCCCGGTCCCGGCCCCGCGGCTCCTCTTCGCACGGCTTTGTCAATTTGCACAGCTGCTCCTAATCCCCGCTTTGAAGTGCCCCCTCTCTGTTTTCCTGGCTGACGGCCTCGACGCGGGGTTGCGGGGGTCAGGGCAGCGAAAAGGGCTCTCTGGAAGGTTCAGAGCAGCGCCCGAAAGTTCAGGCTCTTCCCAGTGCCCGGCACGAGCATCCTCCCCACCGGGGCTCCAGCTGCGGAGCCGCCAGCAAAGCCGCTTGGCAAGCTGGCCAGGGGACTCCCCTGTTAAAGAAACCGAGGCAGGGTTGTGGTGCGGGCCCGTCAGCCTTACACACACACAGCCTAATGCAATGTTTTTCTGGTCTTGGCCTTACATTATTAATAATAATAACTGTAAAATTCTGTTACCCACAATGCGTATTTAAGTAGCCAGATAAAGGCCTGTAAGCTCCACAGTCCGCTCCTGGGGGAGATTGTTATCTAAATAGGAATTTTTTTTTAAAGCCCAAGATAATAATGATAATGCTAATAACAATAATATAATAATTCCTCTTTTTAGCCTGTTTCAAGATCTAGATCTTATCCTAAACAAAAAAGTCATTCTAAACCCTGGAGAATGCATTGAGAATTAATATTGATTATTAGGAATAATATTCATACTAGGAATGGCATTGCAGTGTCTAGGGAAAGGATTCCTCCAGGGAGGGCCAGGTAATAATCACAATCATATTTAGTGTCTGCACTGTACTTTGTGTCCCCAAACCCGATTAACCCCTTCTGCACCGCCTTCCTTACCCAGCATTGGAGGCAGCAGCTGTGCATCTGGAACACCTTTCACAGGAGAACTCTCCAAAGCTGAAACATCTGAGCCTGCAGCAAACACAGCCCCAGGAGGGCTATGAGGGTCCTGCTGCCCCTCCAGCCACCTCGACCCCTCGGAGCTCAGCCCCCTCCCCTGCTCCAGCCCCGCCACAGCTCCGGCTGTGCCAGCTTCTCTGGGAGACCACACAATGTGCCTGACACGCCATTTAATACAACACAATGAAATATTGGAAAGGCTTTCAAAACTCAACATGTTGAGGCAGAAATCTATGGAAGATGTTTAAGACTAATTCTATTAGGCATCTGAGTTAATGAATCACAACTGTAAGAAATCATGATAATCCAGCAGGCATTAGTGACAGATTAGCTTCAAAGCTACCATAAAAGTGCCATAACGCTTACCTAGCGGGGTGATTAATGCCAGCAATACATAATGGCATTAAGAGGGATGGAGCAGCACGGGCTGGCAGCCCCCTCTGCCCCGGCCATCGCCCCTCACCACACATCTCATAGTCCCCAGCAGGCTCTGCCTGAACAGAAACCCCCCAGTGGAGCCCACCCAGTTCTGCTCTCCCCTGTCCCAGGGGATGCTGCAGGTGCTGCCACTCAGGCAGGGATCATAAACAGGAGCTCAGCAGCCCCAGTCCTGGTGTGGGAGCTGCTTCGGGGCAGGGCTGGGGGCTCTGAGGGTCATGGCTGGACCAGCAGGACATGGTGAGGGAGGTGCTTACAGGTGGCAAGAGAAGCTCCCATGCTGGGGGTGTTTCAGTTGTTCCTTCCTCCAAGGCACTCCCAGCTGAGACTTCAAAGTTTGGATCTGATGATCTTGGAGGCCTTTTCCATCCTAAATGATTCTGAGTCTGTGATTTGGGAAACCCTGCTGCTGTCTCCTCAGAGCTCGCCTGGCCCCAGGGCTGGGGCTGCCAAAGCTGGACTCCTCCTCCTTTGAGGCTCACACCAGCAGAGCTTTGGTGGCTCTCGGCTTTGCTGGCACCTGCCTGGGCACTGGATGTGCCCTCCTGGCCAGGCACTGGCAGTCCGGAGTGTCAGCACAAACCTGAGTGGAACGAGTTGCTGTTGAATGGAACTCGACGTCTCATTATGGCTTTTCAGGATTGTTTTCCTACATCTTTATTGCTCAGGTTTGCTTAATTCTAGAGTGGATGTCTGCCAAATTGTCTATCAAATTACTTACTGGCAAGTAAACCAAGATTAGTTCACTTGAGTGCGGCCCTCTTATATTTGACTTATAGCCAAGCAAAATATGGGTTTAATCAAGGGATAAATTGGACATGATGTTTCAATGAAAGATAGCAGGGTACTCTCTGCTCAGCAGAAACAGGGCAAGACAGCACCTGAGGCGGCATCAGAGGAGGCTCCACGAGAACCAGCTGAGGATGATGGCTCTGGGGCTGTGTGAGCAGCTTGGGGACACGGAGAAACTCACCCCTCACCCCACAAACTGCTCGGCTGTGTCCTCACTCTTGCTTTTTGCTCTCCTTGGTGGAGGTGAAATGATGTGGGGACCCTAACTGGGCTTCCCAGCCATTTGTTCCTCACAGTCACATGCCCTTCTGAGGGTGCCAGGATGCGGCAGCAGCTCCAGCTGTTGCAGCTGTGGCCTGTACAGGTCTGTCTTCCAGGAAAAACCCTCCTGTCCCAGGAGATGGGTTGCGGGCAGACCCTGCGGTGCTTGCACAAGGTAGAGCTCGAGCAGACAGAAGTTGGTGAGCTCACACTGACTCAGCCTCAGCTGTTGTGATTTGGTGTCTGAAGGAAGAATTTTACCCAGCCCCTGCAGACCCAGAGCCCCAAGAGCTGTGGGATGGGCTTGGTTGGGAGCTGAGGACGAAGGTGAAGCTGCAGAGGTCTGTGAGGAGCAGGTACAGGCGAGCATTTGGGGTTTGCCCCAGATGTGGGGCTGGCATGTCGGCAGCTTTGGGTAAAATCTTCATCCGGGTTCTTGTGCTTCACTTTGAGCTTCCTGGCTGGAACCAGAGTGACACACGGGGATGTTCCTGTGCCCCAAAACCTGTTGGCTCCAGGATGGTTCTTGTATGATGTCACTTTAAATGCTCAGCTCCTGGCAAGAGGAATGTGGGCACATTCCTCTTCTTTTCTTCCTCCTCCCATCTTTAATTTTAAGCTGTTCCAAACAAGCTCAAAAATCTGATTCCTGAAGGCTAAGAACTGGAAGGTAAATAAAAATAACCCCAAAGTTAATTATACACTTAACAAGTCATGATTTTTTTAAACCCAGCTTGTTCCTTGTGGGGGTTTGACTCATGGCTCTGAGCACTTGCAGTTGGCGATAATATCTTGCTGTAATTTGAATTAAACCACTTGTAGCAGCGCTCTGTTCTCTAATTTCATTTAGGCCCAGTGGGTGTCCTGTCTTCCTGGAATTTGTTGGCTATCTAATGAGCAGCAGCCCAGCAAAGCCAGCTAATGAACCAAGTCAGGCGTCTGGTGGGGCGAGAGGGATGGCAGAGGGGCTGCAGGGGCTGTGGAGGGCTCTGTGGAGCTGGGGGCTCCTCGGGCATCAGCTGCTGGGTGAGCTGTCCCTGTGTCCCCATGGTCCCTCCGGCAACCTCTTGACCCAGCGCTGAAGTCGGCTGAGCCCCGAGCTCGTCCCTGCGGCCCCGGCTCCAGAGGGGTGTTTGATCCTTGCCATCTGCCCGAGTTCCCTCTGCTCCTCAGGGCTGTCCCTGCCACACGCCGAGGAGCGGCTGTGCCCGAGGGGCCACCAAGGCCAGGGGAGCAGGAGGGCACACGGGATCCCCCACGAGCCCTGTGACGGGTCTGGGACACTGTGGGACACGGGACACGGGTGTGTGATGCTGTGGGGCACTCTGGGACACAGGTGTGTGACCCTGTGTGACCCTGTATGACACTGTGGGGCACAGGACACGGGTGTGTGACCCTGTGTGACACTGGGGGCCAGGCCCACGCTCCGTGCACATCCTCTTGCCATTCGTGTGGCACAGACTCTGCTCAGGGCCAGGGCTCTGCCCCCCAGGCTCCAGCAGCCCTTTCCAGGGGGCTCCTCTGTCCCGCTGGGACACACAGCCCCCCGGGACAGCCCTTCTAGTGAGCCTCAGCAGCGGGACTGGAGCGGCTCACTGTCCCCTGCCCTGCCAGGCCCCGCTGTCACCCAGGCCCCACTGCCCTGCCTGACCTCTCCAGTCCCTCTCCCCTCCATCCCACATGTCCTGTCCCACTCCCCTCCATGCCACACATCCGTGTCCCACTCCCCTCCATCCCACATGTCCCATCCTGCTCCCCTCCATCCCACTGTGCCCAACCCCATATTCGAGCACCAGCCCCGTGGAGCTGCCAGTTCCTGTTACCTTGGAGAAAGAAAAGGGAGGCAGCAGCCATGCAGCCAGTGCTGTTCCTTCAGGGGGAAAAAGGAAAAAAGAAAAAAAGAAGGAAAAACATTTGGGTTTTTATATGTTAAAAAGAGCAAGGGGAGGAAAAAAAAAAAGAAAAAAAGAACAGGCTTCCAAAGTTGCTGAGTTGAATTACGGGGGCTGGGGTCGGATGATTAACAACCCTCCCGCATTTCGGCATCGCAGTCATTACTCACTCCAAACCTGAGGCTTCTCAGTTACATACCCCGGCACAGCCCGACCATTTTTTCCATTGACTGAAAACACATTCTGACTGAAAACAAACTTTCGATCCCCGAGGCTTGGCACGCTGCGGGTCCTTCACCGTGTTTAATCAACGGGAAGCTAAACACTTTCAATCTGTGATGGCTCATTTGGAGAGGGAGCTCTGGGCCCTCGGTAGGTGCCAGATATAATAACTCTCCCCTTTTCTTTTCTGAGGCCTACTTTTATAATTTTGCTATTTTTCAATGTCAGACCCATCTTTTGAAGAAATTTTATTGGATTTCCTGCTAGACTTCAGCAAGGATTTTTCTTTCTTTGGCAGAAATATCAAGCAGAACAGGGGAAAAACTCAATCATAATCTTGGAACAAGGATTATTATTAGTTGGGATTTCTTTGTCTGTTTGCACAGACACATTATTTAAGAGCCCAGCAGGTCAGCAAACCCCCAGCCCTGGGGCTCCAGCCCCTGGTGCTGGTCTCTGCTGGGAGAGGGGCAGGGCACAGCACAGGGAGGCTTGGGGGCTGTTCCCCCACTCAGCCAGGGTATTCCCAAAACCTTTCAAGGCTTTAAATCTTCGCCCAGTCATTCAGCTCTGTGGAAAGCAGGGTCTGGGGGCAGCCAGCTGTTTGGGGGGCTTCTCTCTGCAGGCAGATCCTGGTGGCTGCAGGCTCAGCAGGCACAGGGAGCAGGGGGTTGTGCTGACCCTCCATTCCCAAGGGAAGATTCTGGATAAAGCCCAGGGGATCTGCAGGGATGAGCTCATTTCTTCTCCAGTTCTGCAGGTGTCTCTGGTCACTGGATGCTTCCCTGCCTCTGTCCCAGCTCCCTGCCTGCCCCAGTTCCCTGTCCATCCTGGTCTGGGGGGTCCTGGGTGTCAGGGCAGCTTTGGAACAGGACCTGGATATGAGTGAGCACAGAGCAGCCCTATCCCTGGGCTCTGGGGTGTGAAACCCACATCCCACTCCTGCTCCCAGCTCTTCCCAGCAAGCCCAAAGTGAGTCCCTGCTGCTGGAGTGAGCTCCTGCCCTCTGAGCTCAGCAGCTTTTGCTGCCTCAAGGTTTTCCAGGGGCTCTCAAGGCTTTCCTTCTTTTTTTCTGCCAGTGTTTGAGGTTAAGAAGAATGCTACAGGATTCAATAAATCGCTTGGCATGGCGTAGGCCAAAACAAGAAAATGTAATTCAGATTAAAGTCACCCTCTGGCTAAACTGATAGTTTATTAAATAAACTGCAGCGCTGCCAATCAACTCTGCTGGCAAGCAATCCTCTGACATTAATCTTTTCTGATGTGATTTAGGGTACACCTGGGCCTTTGTAGAGTATCTCCCATAATTTCTTTCCCATCTCTCTGGATCAAGCTGCTGTGCTTGGCTCCGTTGACAAATTCCCCAAGTAATCCCTCAAAAGATTGGAGAAATGCTCCAAACGCTCCATTAAATTTATTTTCCGTGCTTTAAGAGCCCCAAAACTATGTCCAATAAATAAGTGTTCGCTGTGATTTATTGAAATGCTGCTCTGATTTAGAGTTATAGGCGGGGGAAATATGTCACCCCTGGGAACGGGGAGCCCAGCCCTGCGAGCGAGACCAGATGTGCCGGTGTGGGCGGGGGGAGCCGGCCAGGCCAGGGGGGCTGCACAGCCCAGAGCTGGACCCCGCTCCCAAACCCTGCCCCAAAAGGGCCCCGGTTTAGTTTTCTTGCCTAAAAAATTTATTGTGGTTGTAGTTATTGGGAGAACCATCAAAAGAGTAATTCTGGCCCTTGTTTTTGCACAGGCCTTTTGATAAATATGATACTTAGAAATATGCCTCCCCCAAGACGGGAAAGCCATAGAGTTAAAATGAAGTAATCTGTCAGTAAACTCACTGGAATCGAGGCCAAACCAAAACCTGCGAGAGCAGGAGGGGGAGAGGGAGCCCGTGCTCCATGGATTTGTATCGCTGCAGATAAAAGTGAAGATTTATTGCCAAAGGGCTCTGTTCTGGCCACTCTGCTGCTGCACGCGCTCATGCTCTGCGCCCCGGGGGCTCCCCCATCCTCCCCAGACCCTCTGAGGGTTCTGGGTGCTCCTCACTTCGGGAGCTCGGCCTCGGGGATGTCCAGCTGGGTGCCCATGCCCAGGGCCTGCAGAGCCCCTGGGAGCCGGGCAGGGGGAGGCCGGGGGCACAGCCTGCTGCCCCGGCCCGGCTGGCTGCAGGCTGGCTGCAGCAATGGGCCCTGCAGCACCTGCGTTTGCAGGGGAGCTGCAGTTTATGGAGCAGAATCGCAGTCAAGTCTCTTTCAGCAAGGGCAGCTCGTGGAGCAGAGCCGTCTGACAGCAGCCATGGCCCCCATAACTCCGGCAGGGCTGCTCCAGCAGGAGGCAACATGAAAATCCAGTCTGGAGCTCCCACTCTGGCGTGTGAGCAGGCAGAGAGCACCTCTGATCCACAGCCAAGCTCCTGGTGAGGGGCTGTGCCAGGAGAGCCTGGGGATCAGGGATCAGGGATGTGGGATTGCCTCGCCCAGGCTGGCTCCCCATGCTGCCCGGGCCCACGGTGAGGTCTGTGCCCACCTGCAGGACCCCTGCTCAGGAGGTGCCCATGGGTGCCTGTGCCCCAAAATCAGCATTCTGCCCATGGGTACCTGTGCCCCAAAATCAGCATTGTGTCCATGGGTACCTGTGCCCCAAAATCAAAATCAGCATTGTGCCCATGACCTAAAATCAGCATGGTGCCCATGGAGTACCTGTGCCCCAATATCAACACGGTGCCCATGGAGTACCTGTGCCCCAAAATCAGCATGGTGCCTGTGGGTGCCTGTGCCCCAAAATCAGCATGGTGCCTGTAGGTGCCTGTGCCCCAAAATCAGCATGGTGCCCAGCATGTGGCTTGTTCCACTCCTCCATCAGCCAAACCAAAGGTGCCATCCACGAGTGAGGCGGCTGCATATGCAGAGGGTGACCTGAACCCAGCCTGGCACCCAAAATGCCCTCCCAAATCCTGCACCCCCAGGTTGTGCATCTGGCAGAACAGAGGACAGTGGGTGCTCTGGGCACCCTGACCCTGCCGAGGCCCACAATGAAGAGGGAAGAATTTGTTATCACAGCCACCACATGGCCCCGGGACTGTGGAGCAGAGGGGGCAGAGAGGGACCAAGGGTTTTGGGGGTGCTGGGACCCTCTGCAGGGTCTGGGTCCTGGTGTGGGGAGAGGGGAAGGCAACCAGAGGGGGTGAGCAGGGAGAAGGGGGAAGGAAAGCAGCGAGGAGGCGTGTGTGTGACTGTTCAGAGAACAGGATTCATGGTAATTTCCTGCCAGATGCCTGAGCTCCTCCGGCACGCAGACGTTTCACATGAGAAATATCAAAGCGTTCCCAGTAACAAATGTACTTCCTGCAGCTCCTCAGATCTGCCTCGGTGCCAGGGAGCGGGGACGCCCGAGGAGCAGCGCTGCCGCCGCGGTGGGGTCGGCTCGGGTCGGGTCCGGCCGGGGATGCGGCACCGCCGGCTCCGGGACGGGATGTGGCCGCTCCCCGGGTGACAAGCGCACGCCTCGATTTTTGGGAAGCGCTGCCCGCACCTCCCCGGGCGCTTGTGCGCAGATTGGCCCTGACAGATCGAATGAATCCGTCAGGGTGTGTGATCCGCGCTGGCGACGGCCCCTGACCCTATCAGCACCGGCTGAGCGTCTCCCGGCCTCAGACTGATGCAGAGTTCTATAAACATCCTGACGTCGGGGCAGGGCAGAGAGGAGCAGGCGAAAAAGTCCTCACCACCGAGCTGGGCTGGGCTGGGCTGGGCTGGGCTGAGATGGGATGGGATGGGATGGGATGGGATGGGATGGGATGGGATGGGATGGGATGGGATGGGATGGGATGGGATGGGATGGGATGGGATGGGATGCCCCGGCCCCTCCGCGTCCCCTCAAGGCCCCCCCAGAGCTGTGGATGCTGCTCACTGGCCCCCACCAGTCACCTCTGTTCCTACTCTCTGGGGCTTTTTCAGTAATGTCTCAAAGTTTCCCAATTTTCTTTGTGATTATTTTTAATGCCTTAAAAAGTTGGTTCACAATCCCAGTGTAGATAAAATCCCCCCTGTGAACTTGATCTGATGCTGTTTTTCAAGCTCTTCCTAGTCACTGCTCTTGGAGAAGTGGAGGATTTAATTTGATTTAGCATTTTTAGTGTGTTGTAAGAGCTGGAAGATGCTGCCAGTGTTCTCCAAGCAGTCAGAGGGCCCTGCCAAGTGCCTCAGCATTCTGGACCTTGCAGCAAACCTCTCTCCGTCCTGCTTGTGCTTCTCAGGACAAACAAATGCGGGAGCCTTGTGGGCACAGAGCTGCTGTGCCTGGGAGAAACTCAGGCAAAAGACCTAAATAATAATAAATCAATATTAACTCTGCATTGCTTATTATTTTCTGTTTATTGTCTCTTGGCCCGAGAAGTTGGTATTGACCCGGTCAGAACAAAATGTCAATAACTGCAGCCCTTGAAAGTTGGGGAAGATTGATGCCAATTAAACTTCCTGGCCACTGGTGTGGGCCGGGGCAGGGATGAGCCATGGTGGGACAGAGGCAGCTCCTGATGGGAGAAGTTCAGGCAGGGAGGAACGTGCCGTGCCAGAGCCTGGGAATCTTCTTCTTGGTCCTCTTTAGCTGTTTCAGGGAAGCAGAAAACCTACCCCAGGTGAATGCAGCAGCATCTGTAGCTGCTCCTCTCCCCCCCCCCTCCCCCGCCAGAACTCTGTGAGACAAGGCCACTACCCATCACCTGCCCTGGGACAGTGTCCCCAGGGTTCTGGCCCTCCCACGGAGACTTGGCATTTAACAGGCCTCAAACTGGTGGGATTCAAGGTGAAAGCTTGACTCCTTCCCTCCAGCCCATCGTTCTTTTCCTTCCCTGCTTGTTCCTTCATGTCTCCCTGCTGTCGGTGTCCCCCTGCCTCCTGCCAGATTTCCCAGATTTCCCAGATTTCCGCCGGCCCTCACAGCGACAGGAGCACAACAAAGCTCTGTGACTTGCAGCGCGTCCCGCCCTCCTTCCCGTTCATCCCGTCAAGCACAGCTCCCACAGGAGCTTCCCGGGGAGGGCATCGCCGCTGCCGGGCAGCCCCCACGCTCCAAGATTTCCCAGGCAGGAGCCCCCAGCCCTTCCCCACACGGGCAGGCTCAGCCACGGGTAGCGTTCCTGCCTTGACCCCGGTTCCGAGCTCCGACGAGAAAAGCAGCCGGCTCCTATGGGCTCGGGACCACGGTGGCCCACGAGCTGTGGCCGTGGATCCCCGGTCCCCAGGCTGGTGGCACCACCCCGGCACGGGGCAGAGCTGGGCAGCGGCCCTGGCAAAGCTCCTGCCTTGGGCCAGCCGGAGGACGGAGCTGGCGCCGAGCCGCCCCGGGAAGGGGGGGACGTGTCCTTGGGGACTGCGGCGTTGTTCCTGGAGCCTGCCCGCTCCCTGTCACGTCTGTCACTTCTCGTTAGTGCCCGTCAGGCGGGTAACACGACCTGACTGATGTAATCGGGCCGACACAGCGGCAGAGCGGGGCTCTGGAAACTTTACACCACGCGCTTTCCCGGCCTGCGCCCGCCCGGCTCGTTCCTGGAAGCCGCGTTCGGAGGTGACGCCGTGCCCGGCACGGGGGACAGAGCGCGGCGATGCCACGTGCTGCCAGCCCAGCCCCGGCCTCCCCTCCCAAAACGGGCATCTCACACCCGCCAAGGGCGCTTTGGCAGGGGTTGGCTCGGCCAAATCCCCGCTGCCTCGGAGGAAAGGCGCGGGCAGAGCCCGGCGGGGCCGGTCCCGCTGCCAGGCGGGTGTGGCGGAGCTCGGAGCACCCTTTGAAGCCGGAGCTGGGCTCACACCTCGCTCGCTCGCGGCACTTTGGCCCCGGGAGCTCCTGACGCACCGTCTGTACCATCCCGGCCCCGCGGCGCACCTGGGGCTGCCAACGCGCCTGGATTTGGGATGTTTCTAGTGTGGGTCCGGCGGGGAAGGGGGATGATAACGTGGGGAGTGCTGCCATCCCTCTCACCCCTCCTGCAACCCCGTGCCACGGCACCAGCTGGGACCCTGGGAACCCCAAAACTGCTTCAGCGGGATCTTGCTGGAAGGAGCAATAAAGGAATTGGGGTGTGGGCTGAGTCCCACGTGTGTGGCAAAAAGAGGTGGGAGAAAAAAGCTCCTCCATCTGTGCCAGGTTGTCTCCCACCCCTGCAGCTGTGCCAGGCTGTGCAGCCTCCCGGCTGGCTCCAGGCAGAGCCATGCAGAGATGGGCTGGGGCCATCATGGGCTGTGGGAATGGGTCTGGGGGGGAGAAGGAGAAATTTAAAAAGGGGGTTGAGTCACCTGAGAGTTTCTGTGGGGTGGGGAACGGCAGCACTGAGGTCTCCCCACTCCCTCCTTCCCACCCAGGGCTGACAGCTGCAGTTCCCACATCTGGAGCAAACCCCAACAGATACAATTCCATCAAAACTGCATCGTATCAGTGCTGCCAGGGAAATTCCCCCTGCGTGGGGAATTTAAGGTCTCCATCGCCATCCCGGTGCTGGGGATGTGGGGTGTCCTGGAGCAGGGCGGTACCCACCTTCCTCCCATCACGTGCACACTGGGAGCAAAGGGATGGCAGCCAGCGTGCGTGCTGGGACAGCACTGGCACTTCCCCAGGGCCTTTCTGGATCAATTTACATGGCAGGTTTTGGTGGTTTTTTTGCCAAAAATACTCGATGACTGCAAGTGTCGTGGGTGAGGAGCGAGCGCATCCGGCACTTTGGGGAGATCAATACCTCTTCAGTTGTAAATATCCCAGGAAATCAATGGGGGATGGAAAATGTATTTTGTCCATTTTCACTTTTAACATCTCTTTGGAATAAAAACGGTATTTTAACAAATGGAAATGGGGAGATTCACTGTTGGGCAGTGGCGGGTTTCGGCAGCACTGAGTTTTCACCGCATTCCCTGAGCTCTGCCAGTGCAAAACCCCTGGACAAGGCTGAACTGTTCCATTTCCTCCTCTGTCCCTCTCCAGGGAGCCAGAGCCCCCCATGGCCCTGCCCCAGTGCGGCTGGAGCAGCCTTGGCTCCCTCTGCTGCCCCAGGGCAGCTCCCTCGAGCGAAGCCTCCGTGTTTCCATCCCTCCCAATGCCTCGAGCAGGGATTCAGCCCCGTGCCCAGATGTGTGGGTGTCAGCCCATGGCACAGGGTGGGGTTTGCTCTCTCTGATCCCACCAGCTCTTCCCTTCCTTTCCAGGTGGGTCCTGACCCCACAGAATGAGGTGCACCAAGTGGGGGATGAGCCTAAACAAAATTTTTCCTTCCACAGATGGAAAAAAAACCGCTCGCTGCACCCTGGGCAGTGCTGGAAATGGAATCTTCACCTCTTTGTAATTGCTGTGCAACAGCCACTTGTTAATTACAACATAAAACCTCGTACCACGTGAGAGATGGATTTATGGATGAAATTCCCTGATCAATATTCACAGCAACACCACGAAGAAACGTGTGGGGTAGCAGGGAATATTTTTTAATTCATTTTTGCAATTATTTCTCTCTGGTTTAATATTGTCTGACCTTGGAGAATATAGAAGGAAAACAGAAAGTCTGAACATGGAGCCTGTCCCACGGGGACCTGCCGAGGGAGATGCTGGTTGCCCATGAAAGAACAAGACACCAAAAATCCCTTGTGGCCCCACAAAATCCTCCCTTATTGCCCAAGGAGACGGGGCTGTGGGAGAGTAGCCAGGGCAGGGCAGCTCCAGGGTCCCGGGGGAGCCCCTTGTTCCCTCTCCAGGAAGGAAGGCAAAGGCTCTGCTCCACCCCAGGGCTGAGTTTGGGACAAAAGGTGTGAAGAATGAATCCCAACGGAGCTGCCAGCCCTCTGGCATTGCTCTGCATGGGTTTGGCACCCTCCCTCGCAGACTTGCGGCGTTCTGCCGCAGGGCCGGGGCGCAGCAGCCACCTGGGCTGAGCCGCCACCGCAGCTGCAGCGGTGCAGCTCCTGTTTGCCCGGATGATAGCCGGGTATCGGGCGGTTTCAGGTGCTTAACCTCTTACAAAGTGTTTGTGAACCGGATCCATCCGCTGGCTCGGCGTTAGCAGAGCACGGGCAGGCTGCCGGAGCAGGGAGGGAGCGGGCTCGGAGCGTCTCCCTTTGTCTGGGAATGCGGTGCCGCTGTCCGGGCCGGTGCCCGCGGTGCCCCACCCTGCCCGGGGAGGGCACGGACGTGCCCGGGCAGGGTCCCAGACATTCCTGGGAGACGTGCACCTGAGTTCTGGGAGTTCCCAGGGCAATTAGCATCTCTGTGCTAATTCGGTTTCTCCTCTGTCTAGGCAGCTCCTCCATCAAGGTGTGGATCTGCCGTGTCTGGGCGCTGGCAGTGATGCTCGGGGAGTTTAATTGGCGACTTGGCACGACCGGCCAATGCTGGTCGGGAGCCCCGCACTGCCTCAGTGCTTCCTCCCCTGGGGAAGAGAGCTGGGGCTGCCTCCAGCGCGTACAACATCCCCGCTGCTGCCACCACGGCAGGGAGGTGCTGCTGGAGCCGGGACCGGGCTGGACGCACCCCAGGCCACCGCTCCCAGAGCCATCCCGGCTCTCCAGACACCGGTCCCCATCACCGTGAGCCAGTGGCACCTGGCAGAGACACCTCTCACGTCTCCAAGAGTAGAAGTCAGCACATGGATAATTACAAGGCAGCGCATCTCCATGCCCTGTGACTAAGGCAACATGTAGAGCAAAGGTAGGAACAAACCACCAGAAGAGCAAATAAATAAAGAAGGCAGCTTTAATAATGGGGTAATTACCCAGCTTAAGTACACAATCATCTCGCATTTTGCTAAACTTTATGACACATGATGACAAGTTAATAAATGAGATGTCTTACCAGCAGTAAAACAGCTGTTACCAGCCACCTTGTATGTCTGAGTAGCCCAGAGCAAAAAAACCCACCAAGCCAAATGAAAAGAAACTGGTTATTTCTGTTTGTGAAATAGCCCGGGTAATAAATCACCATTAATAATGCTGTCACTTATCAAAGGGAAAGCTCTTGTTGCAAAAGCCTTTGAAGTCATGGCACCTATAATTTCCTAACTATAAAAAGGTACCTTTGTGTGTGTGTCATACCTGGAGCCGGCGGCAGCCAGGAGGTGCCGGGAGTTCAGCACCGCCCAGCCACGCAGAGCCCGGCAGTGAGGAGGGGGTGCCTGGGCTGGGCTGGGCTGCACGGAGCCCTGGATCTGGCAGGGATCGATTAGTGATGGTTTAAAAGTGGTTTTCCTCTCCTCCCTGCACCTAATGGCTTGTTTACCCAGGGATATTAGGGTGGTTAATTCATATTAATTAACAGGCATCTAATGTGGTTAAAATAATCAACTTGACATCTTGCAGTGGTGGGATGGGCCGGGGGCAGGACTCAGAACTCAGGCAGAGCACACTGCCCCTCACTGCCCCTGCCCAGCTCTCCTGCCCTTCCATCCTCCTGGGGAAGCACAAACTTTATAAACGGTGGCACAGCTATCACACTCCAGTGAGGCTCCTCATCCACAGCGTGTCACAGGCACAGCAGCAGCGTGTGCCGGGCTCCAGCAGCGCTCTCCCTGCTGCCCCAGCCCTTCACTGGTCAGCCACGAGCCTGGGGACGAGTCAGGGCCACGGTGACAAATGCAGCCCTGCAGAGGAGCAGTCTGGCTGTCACTCGAGATTAAGTCCTCTGTCAGCAGAGAGCGGGAGGTACCAGGCACTCGAGCAGAAGGAACCTCTCCCTCAGGTGTGAGGGAGCAGCAGGTAACGGGAGGCAGAGCAGGGTGACAATCCCATATGCGTGTTCAGGGCCGTGGGGACACTGGGGACCCAGCAGGGCTCTGTCCAGGGCTGCAGAGGGGTGGTGCAGGCAGGGAGGTCCCGCTGCCTCCTGCCCCAGTGCCCTCACAGACCATGGCAAGATCTCACCGACCTCGAGGTTGCGAGAGCTGAGCTGGTGGGAGCCCAAGGCTGAGCTCGCCCCAGCATCGCATCCAACAGCCTCCAGCCAAGCCCACCCCGTGGAGGGTGAGATACACCCGTGGGTTTGGGTGCCCCAAGGGTTTTGGCAATGCCAGGCCAGCCAAGCCAAGGGGGTGAGCCCTCAGGGCAGCAGGGGCACAGCATGGCAGTGCTGGCTCTGCCCTGCCCTCGGCACCTCCAGCACATCCTTGGACAAAGAGGGGAGTTCTGCTCCCAGAGCATCCATCTCTGGAGCAGGAATGTGTTTCTCTTCTGGAGACCTAAGGAGGGGTTTTTTCCTCCTCCTTGACTACTAAATGAGGCAGCTCCTCTGTAGCTTTGTCATTTCTCTCCTGCTGAAGACACTTTCTTTTCTTCTCATCTGAGCGTCAGGCACCTCACCCGCCTCATAAGCATCTGCTGCAAGAAGTCTTCACCTGTCACCTCTTCCCAACTGACTTGAGAAAACAGGATAGGAAAGCTATAAATAATTAAGACCCATCCAACACAGGTGCAGCACTAAATATCAAACCTGCCTGAGCATCTCCAACACTCCCTGGATAGCCAAGGGGAAACTAACCTAGTTTGTAAGGAGGAGGAGAAGAGAGGCAGGAGCCACACACTCAAATTGTGGCCAAACTGGTTTCAGCCCCTGTCAAGGACTCCTGACCCAGGAATAACCCACTTGTGCTGGCGTGGTGTGGAGCACCAGGCCAAAGGTTCACATTATCCCAAGAGCCCCAGGAGAGAAGAAGGGGGAGGGCAGCCTGCCCTTTCCCCTGGTGTTTGTGGGGAGGGAGAGGAACCTGGTGCCTGCCTGTCGCTTTCCCTATTAACATGCACGATTTCCCACCCGATCCTCCAGCATCTCCGAGCTTGTAAGAAGTTAACATCAAAGCCCTGGAAGGGAGGGAATGGCAAGTGCTGGAGAGAGATGTCACATTAGTGTCTGGCTCCCCCAGAGCTTCTGCATTTTAAGCTTTGCTCATCAAGGCTTCACTCCATGGCCCTGCTTCAGGGAGGGAAGAGAGGCCACATACAAAGAATTCTCCTCCTGCCCGGGAGCAGCTTCGGGGCAGCCCTGGGATGGTCTTGCCCTGAGAGATCTCAGGAGGGCAGGAGTGCCCCGGCCAGGGCTCCTGGGCGCCTGGGAGGCTGTAAATCCGCTGCCATCAGGGCATGGCGAGGCTGAGGGCGAGATAGAAACTTCCCCTTTGGGAGCTTCTGTAATTGTTGGTGAGGGCGGCAGCTCAGCGGAGCGTGATCAAATTCCCAAGTGAGCAACCACGGAGATAATTAACTTTTGGAACAACTTACCTGTGAGACAAAGTATCCATCACTCAAGGTCTTTACGGAGTAACCGATACCCTGCTGAAAGCTCCTGGAGGTGACCCCACAGCCCGACGGGTGGGAAATATCCCCCGGGGATTGGAAACCGCTGATTTACCCGAATCCGAACGATCTGCAGGAATACTCCTGGCTCCAACTGGCAACAAAAGATAGGCCAGCTGCATAATGTGCTGTCAGCCTGCCCGGGCTGGGGACAGTCACCCCAGCCAGCGGCTGGGCACACTCTGCTCCCCATCCCGGGCAGGGGCATCCCAGCTCTCCCACCACTCCAGCTCCCCACGGGGCTCTCTCCACCCACACACTTGCATGCCTGATGTTTGATTTATTTTTTATGTCTGATTTTACCCTGGTTCAGGTTGAAATAATGAGCATTTTGGGGGCAGAGTGTGCTGGTTAGAGCTGAGACATCTGCTGTCACTTCTGAATTCTGGGATTTTGGAAGCGGCCTGGCTAGGTGGGATTTTTCTCCCCATAGATGCAAAGCACAGAATCAATAAAGTTTTGCCCTGGGATGAAGTGCCCAGGTCTGTTTGTGTCTTGGTGGGAGAGGTCAGGCAGACGGGCAGGAGGGGGCAAATCACCCCAAAAACTTTTCCAAGTTTTACTGCAAAATTGCACCAAGAGACGAGCTGGGGGCTCTGGCCACATCCAAAGGCCTTCTCTGCTCGCCCTGTGCTGGTCTGTGCAGGGAGGTGACCCCAGCCTGAGCCCCTGCCCTGCCCTGCCCTGCCCTGCCCACCGGGACCCTCAGCTGCCCAGGGAGCCGCTTTTATTTGGGCTCCATGGCACAGCCCAGCCGATTTACGGCCGGCCGGGGCTCCTTTGATGTGAGCCCCTGATAAGCATCAGGAATATTTTCGTTTCATGACAATGTCAGCCCGTAGCTCTGTCCGGGGGGGTTTATGGGCAGCGATGTTTCCTGCAGCTATTGAGGCTGCCACATTCCTCGGGCAGGCCAGCCAGTAAAAGAGAATCGTAAAACCCCCTCTGGAAGGGTTTATAAACAGAGGGAAGCTTCTCCTTTAAGGAAGAGGATCGGGGAGTATTTCCATTTCAATCAGGGGCATCTCTGGAGCCAGAGCACAGCCAGGGCTGCAGAATTTGTCAGGGGATTAGCTCAGAACAGAGCAAGTGCAGGGCTTTTCCCCTTCGCACTCACTCCCTGTTATTCCACATTAGGCTCCTGGTGCTGGGCTTGGGGGAGGGTAATGAAAAGCAGGAGCTGGGAGAGCCTGGCTGGGGACAGGGACAGGCTGGAGGAGCCCTGGGACACCCCTGGGCCGTGCTGCTGGCGGGTCTGGCACACGAGGACGATGCAGTTTCTCCTTCCCTACATGCTGCACTGGGAGCTCCCGATGGCAGGAGGAGCCCCCACCTCGGGCACTTGCAGCAGGACGGGTGTGGGGTCCCCCCACCGAGCGGGGTCCCGGCTGTGGGGACGCTGCTGTGCCCCGGGGTTGTCCCCACCACAGGCTCTGCTCCGTGACAGCTGCTTCCGTGATTTATTGGAGGTTTTGGCTCCAGTCTGTAAAGCAAAACCACCGAGCACATTTCCTCCTCCTCTTCGGGGTTCCGCCCCCGCCCCGCCACAGCTCACACCTGGTACAAACAGCCATAAAAACACATCTGCAGTGGCTGGGCAGGAACACACCCGGGCACCCCCGTGGGACAGGGGGACAGGGCTGCACCAGGCCCTCGGCAGCCTCCAAAGCTGAGTTCTCATTTCCCTCAGCTTTGGGAGGCGAATTTTGGAGCAGAAATAGGGATCCCTTCCTCACGCATCCCTCCTGGACATCCCAGGGAGCTGTTTTCCTTCAAGGGTGGCAATCCCAGGCCTGAGTTCTGGGCTTTAAAGGCCAATGATTACTGCCCAAGATGTTTGAAGTGCCCCATGGTTGGGAGATTAATTCAGTGATGGTTTTCCTGAACTTTGCCAAAATACCACAGGGTTAGGGCAGTGGGAATATTTCAGTCTCTGAAGGCAGCGAGGGCCCCTTGGCCAGGTGGTCAGGGAGAAGGAGAGCAGCAGCTCCAGGAGTGCAGGTCACTCCCCCAGAAAGGGACTGGGCTCCATCCGGGAAGCTCTGGAGGCTCCATCCCTCCATCCCCCTGCTCTGGAGGCTTTTCCAGAACCTCCCTCTCCTGATGGTCTTCAGCTTTCTTGTCATTTCCAGCCTCAATCTTTGTCATGACTAATTTGTCCCCTTTGTCCTTGTGCCAATATTGTCCTTTCACTCACAGAACTCATCCCCCACCTGCTGTTTACCCCTGGGTGTTTATGGGAGCCATCATTTCCCCACTGGGCTTCATCCTCATGGATAAACAACGTGAGCTTGGGTGTTTTGCAGCTCTTCCCTGGCACCCCTGCCCCCAGCCCCACTGCCCAGCCCCCTGCCAGCCTGCCATGGGACCAGCCCCCATCCCTGCAGCTCCAGCAGCAAGAGGGGTGAGGTTTGGGGTGGGAAGGGCACGGGGCAGGGCGGTGTGGCAGCTCCTGCCAGCACCAGGGTGAGCCCAGCACACAGACCAGCACAAGGAGGAGATGGGACGCTCAGTGCTCAGAGCTTGGGAAGTTTCTTGGCTCCCCAGCAGGACAAACAGGTTTGGTGGGTGGCTGGAAAAGAAGAAGGGAAGGTTGGCCCAGCACTCTGCTGGGATAAAAGAATCCCAACCCGGCACTGGGGCAATCGCCAGCGTCCTCTGCTCTGTCCCCAGAGATGTCCCCGTGACATTTCTTTCTACCAGGGCTTTCCATGAGTCCCACAGGAGCAGGATGAAGAGGGGCAGAGCTCCCAGCCTAGCCTCCTTCTGCCTTGGCCCATATTTCACAGGAGAGCAGATACCCATCGGCCGTGCCACGGTGGAAAACCAAGAACTCAGAGCAATTTTAAATGAACTTTCAAAATGATGAACAAAGAGCCCTTGTCCGCGTTATACAGGAAATAAATCACACCAAAATGATAGTTGTAATTCCCAAAAGTACACAGAGAATTGATTTCCCGATGACATTTATCATGATAAACCGGTACGGCAGCACACAGGCACATCTTAAGCTGCAGCCGGTTGAGTCCCTCCCATTTATCACCTGTCCCATCTTGGCCAGCCACATTTGCACGGTTGCACAAGTGATTATTGCTGCTCAGGACAGCAGTCCAGGGCCGGTCTCAGCTCAGCCTGCACCAGCCCAGGGCTGACTCAGGCCCAGCCTCAGTGGGAGCAGGGCAGAGGCACTGCCAGGCTCCTGAGCTGTGGAAACTCTGCCTGGCTGGACATGAACACCTGGGAACTGCAGATCCAAAAACAGGTTGGGTCTGGGCTGGTTTAAGCCTCCCTCCAGCCCTGGGCACACCCAGGAGTGAAACTTCCCACCTGGAGCAGCTGATCCATGGGGTGAGGGGCTGGGAGGTCCTGCTGGGGCAGAGGCAGGGGTGTGCCAGGTCACTCGTGGGGGAGGGAAGATGCCAGACTGCTCCCATTGCAGCAGGCTGAACTCTGCCCTCCTGAGATCACCGAATCATGGAATTGTGTTTGGAAAAGCTCTCTAAGATCAAATCCTGTCAAATCCACCTGCTAACCTGACACTGCCATCCTCACCACTAATCCCTGTCCCCAGGTGCCACATCCAGACATTTTTTGAACCCTCCCAGGGGTGGTGACACCACCACTGCCTTGGGCAGCCTGTTGCAGTGATCACCACCTTTTCCATGAAGGCATTTTTCCTAATATCCAGCTCACACCAGCTGGGCTGATACCAGCATGAAAGTGCCTTGCTTTGGCTTTGGCTCTGCCCAGGAAATCGGAGAATGTGATGCTGGGGTAGGATGGATGGGGAGCACAGCCATTGCCAGGCCCCAGGCATCCCAAAAAAGAGCTGGAGGTGCAGCTGGGCTTCATAGTGAAAGCCAAAACTCATCCCAGAAGCCAAGGACATTGCCCCAGAAAGCAAAGCAGCTTGATTAGGATAACATTGGATCCCCAGTCAGGGATTTAAGTTCTCAGGGCTGTGCATCTCCCTTTGTCAGAGCCTCGCCAGCCTCCCCCACTCACCTTTATTTGTCTTGCTGCTGTAGCAGCAGAAATGTATTGGCTTTGCAGTTAGTGATTACACGTCATCACCTGCCCAATTTATAACCCCATACCCCAAAGAACAGATGTAATAAAGCCAGGCCAGGAAACAGGGATGTTATAAAGCCGAGCAGGCAGCACAGAGCTCCTCGTCTTTGTGCAGGGAACAAAATATTACAGACCTGCTCTGGGAGCGGGAGAGGAGGGGGAAGGGAGCTGCTGTGCCGGGGGTGAGGGCCGTGAGTCTGTCCCACAGGGATGGGGGGCCGGGGGGTTCAGTCCTGAAGCTGCTGCCTCAGTTGCGGGTGGGTTTGAGGGGCTGCAAGACCCAGGTCGGGCTGGGCACAGTGGGCACAGCTTGGCCTCTGGCCACATGAGGGTTTCTTCCAGACTAAAGTCAGCATTTCCTCGGTCTTAGTGCTGCATTGAGCCCTCGGCCCTTCTCCCCGAGGGGAGGCAAGGCCAGGGGGGCTCCCATCTCCAGAACCTTTGGACCCCCTGGAGCCCCGAGCCCTGAGCTGCGGTACCAGGAGATGCTCGCCAAGCAGACTCACCCAAAGCAAAGATTTCTGCTCTGTCATTGGCGGGCCGGGAGGTGCCAGCCCTCGAAGGACAATCACCGGCAGAGACAGCCCAGGACAATCAATCACCGGCAGAGAGAGCGCGCTGATAACCGGCAGGGTTGGGGCTCCCCCGTCCCCCGAAGCAACCGCCGAGATCAACTCGCCTCATTATCAGGAAGGTTCTGTTTAATAGCCCAGGGTAATAAAATGCACCTCTGGAGGGCCTTGCCCAGATAAAGGAATGTTTATGGTGATAAAGAGTTTTGAATTTAGCTGCCACAAAGAACGTATTAAAGCCCTTTGTTCCCCCAGGCTCTGCCGGTGACCTTGGCTGTGGCTGTGGCGGCAGCTGGGCCGGGATGGCTGGACAGAGCCTGGAGTCCAGCCTGGAGGACTCCCGGATTTCCCTGGGGGTCCCCAGGAGCTGGGGTGGGCCGTGCCTTGGTGGTGACAGCAGGACGCAGGTGAGCATCTTCCAGGGCGATGCCATTTTCCAGCAGCGGCAGAGACGGAGCTTTGGGAAAGGACTGAAGAACGCCCCAAAACTGAGGCTGTGCACCAGAGCCCCGGAGATGCCACAGGGCAGGGGCAGAGCCTCATCCAGGGACCAAAAACAGAGGCTGGTTGCTGTTAAAAATAAGAAAAAGGAAAAAGGAATGAACAGCAACAACAAAAATCTGATCCCAGATTGTAGATGTAGTTTGGAAACCGATGTTATGCAAATGAGCTCACTTCAAAAGCTAATCACTTTGAAAGGTCAAAACTCACAGTCATAATCGGACTAAACAAAAAGCTAATTAGAGGCCTTTTGTGTGCCTAAATGAGGCCGGGGAGCTCCCCCTGCTCCCAGGGGTGAGGGGTGCCCAGGAGGGCTCTTGGCAGGATTAGTTCTGGTGAAGTATTTGCTGGTGAAAGCCTCTCTGAGTGAATGGAAATAATGATCCAGGAGCCGAATGGAGGCGTGGGTTGGAGTCACATCGAGCTCAAGGATAAACCGAGAGAGGCTGAGCTGGAGCTGCTGCTCTGGGGGTGCAGCTGGCACGGGAGTGACGGTGCTCCTTCCTCGCCTTCATCTTCACCTTCATCCTCAGTTCCATCTCTGCTCCATCCTTGCCTTCATCTTTACCATCATCCTCAGCTCCATCCTCACTTTCATCTTCACCTTCATCTCCAGCTCCATCTCTGCTCCATCCTTGCCTTCATCCTCGCCTTCATTCTCACCTTCATCCTCATCTCCAACCCAGCTCCATCTCTGCTCCATCCCAGCTCCTCCTCCTTTCCCCACCCCTCAGTGCCGTTTCGTACCAGGCTGGGGCTGAGCTCCAGGACCCATCCCAGCTTTGGTACCAGGCTGGG
>QUSF01000196.1:123041-133931 GCA_003676055.1 Chloebia gouldiae | reverse complement strand
CCCAGCTTTGGTACCAGGCTGGGGCTGAGCTCCAGGACCTGTCCCAGATTCGGCCCCGGGCTCTGGTGGTACCGGGGGCACCCAACGGCCCTGGCACTGCCCCCGAGGGACCCCCAGCCCTCTCGGGGCTCTTTAATGCTTCCCCAGGAGCAGCCCCGGGCTCGCCCCGGCTGTCAGCAGTACTGTCACTCCAGCTGGAGTCCTGTTGCAAAGATATGGATTTGGTTTTAATAACAGTTAGTGCAAACATTGTAAATTTACTGCTGCTAGAGAGAGTTTTTGAAAATGTCCAACTCTGGCCATAATTTTTCACTCGCTCCAGCTGTTTGTGCTCTGCTCATACCTGACATGCTGCTTTGAAATAGCAATCACTGTATTTATAAGAAGGGAAGGACTCATAAATATGTCAGGAGTGGAATATACAACACCATATTTCACCATTTTCTATTTTAAAATTGTGAGTTATGGCTACAGAAATGTGGTCCCATTAAAGGTGATATGATGTATTTTGTGTCTTGTTCAGGAGCCCATCCATCACCCAGACAATAAAGAAAACCGCACTTACTTTTTTTCCCTGTCGTCTGTAATTTATGATGCCCAAAAAGCTGTAACCTTTTGGCAGGCTTTGCAGAAACTGCCGCACTGTTAGCAACTAAATAACCTTTTATAAGGTTTTAAATGTGTTGCTACAGTCTCAATGCACTTGCTGTATTGATCCAGAAGATCCTGCAAAAAAGGGGAAAGGAACATGATCTATAACAGGATCGATAATGGTGTATAGATTGTTGAAAGATGCTTCTAACGATTTTTGCCAGCCGTCATCGTTCAATGGGCTGCTCCCCATCTTTGGGGCTTCAGTCTCTGCTCCAATTAATTAACCTCGCTCAGCCTGGCTGTGCCAGGGCCGGGAAGGATGCGCTGTGCTCCCAGGCAGAGAGGGGGGTGATAACGGGGGTCCCTGGCAGGGAACCACCCCAGACCCGACCCGCAGGCCCCGGCCCAGCCCGGCAGCATGGGAAGGATGGGAAGGAGCGGGGTGTGCAGAGCTCCCACCGCCCCTCCCCACTTCAGGGGAGGATAGTTCTGTTTTTTCCCATGGCAATGCTCCGTCCCTTCACGTGGAGCATTGGGCATCCATCCTCCTTCGGGCACAGACCCTCAGGAATGCCCTCAGGCCTGGGGACACCCCGGACCCTGTGTGCCAGCTGCCGATGCTCTGGCTGGTGGGTGCAGGATTCAGTCATTAATCCTTATCCCGGCCTTAAAAGTGCTGAGTGGAAAGCAATTCCATGGAGAAGTCGCTGTGTTCAGAGGGGGATTTAATGGAAAATCAAAGGCAAGGGAGCAGAGGTGGGAGGGGTATGGCCAGGCTCTGGAGAGCCCAGCAGAGCTTCCCTCCTGCCTGGCCACCTCGCTCTGTCATTGCTGTTTCCCCTCAAAGCAGCCACCAAATCATTATTAACGTTATAAATAAAATGAGAGGGCAAGTTATTAAATGTAAAATATGTGGAGTCCTCCTCGAACTTGCTGCGTAGTTCATAAATATGATGGCTTAATTTCATCTGTAATCCGAGCGGCTGATGAAGCATTACACAGCTCCGTGTTAATTGAAGTTGTTAACAAAGCTGAAGAGGGAGATTATTATGTATAGACTTTTATCCTTCAGGGGTATCATCATAACAGATCATAAATGGAAATGAATTCATCGCTCCCACACGCCATCGCCACATCCCTGCACACAGTTTAGTGCAGCCATGGGGATGGGACACGGGGTGATCCCCCTGGAAGGGTCCCCTGGCCCCTTCCACAGCCCCAGCACTGAGCCCTGAGCCCTGCCACGCTGACCAAGGCCCTGGCTCTCCTTGCAGCACCTTTGGGATGGGTTTCCTGGAGCTGTGGGTTTGTGGAGCCTTTGGAAGCCTTTGACTTTGATGTGTGATCAGTGCCATAGGCTGGGGCACGTCGTTCCTCAGGGGAGATGGAAAATCCATTCCCTGGCTGCTGTATCCCGGCGCAGGGGCAAGAGGCTCCTCTGAGCTGCGGCCAGTTATTTACTGTGGGGCAGAGGCAGCTCCTGCGGGCGCACGCGGGGCTCCATTTATTTCCCAGCTCCGTGGACAAAGGGTCATTACCACCCCAGACAGGAGCATCCATGTTTCCAGCACGTTGCTCAAAGCAGTATTTTCCTGTGGGCCCCAGTTGGCAATGGGTTGTTTGTTATGTGGAGAAGCGGCTGCCAGGTGTTGGAAGCTGTCTGGGAGCAGAATCTCCCTTCCCGTGGCATTCCATGGTCACTCCTCACACCCCACAGAGCCCTGGGAGATGCTGCCACAGCGAGGGGTGCCAGTGCCCAGCCCAGGCCCCCGAATCACCCTCTCCACAGCCAGGGGAGCCAGCCCAGCCAAGGGCTGCAGCCTGCGTTTCTGGGCTGTGCTGCTTCCAGGTGGAGTTATGAAAACACACAATGGCGTTTCCTTCTCCTGGACCCCATCGGCTTTTTCCATCCTGCACATTATCCAGGAAATTCTCGTCTATACCTTAGAGGAGTTACTGTGATTATCTGGAACACGTTACTTGCACACAGCAAATGCAAATTAATGTAGTCCTCACATTTCACCGTGGCAGTAAAGGGGAATGTTGACATCAGCCTGAAAGTGGAATTAACTTTTGCATGATGTGGTGTGAGCGTGAGGTGTTGAAACCCGCGGCTGAGACTTTCCAAGTCACAGTAAAGAACTGTTCTGGCAGCGTTTCCAGGAGCAGAGGTGAGCTGAGTGCTCTCTCTGTTCCAGCCTGGATTATTGCTTTTTCGGGCTTTCCAAACCCTGCCATTTTGTCTCGTTACCTCTAATGCGCTCCCTGGTTTATTGCAAGCTCATCTCCTTAGCAGGAGAGAGTTACGGCGCTGTCAGGCTCTGCACGCTCCGATAAAGGAGCGGCAGCTCCGGCCGCCCGCCCCGCCTCATCCCCCCACCAGCATCCCTGCGTTCAGCGGCCTCGGGGACCCCCTGAGCCGGAGCAGGCAGGGCTGGAGGCCGGCTCCTGCAGCCCCTGGCAGCCCCAGCCCCTCCGCATCGGTGTTAACACCTTGTCCGCGGCGTCACCGGAGCCCCTTAAATCACCGGCGAGGCTCAATGGGAAGGGACAGGGCTAAGAGCTCTATCGATCCCTTCTGCCGCGCACGGGCTCCCAAATCCCGCGGCCAGCACAAAACCCGGCCTGGAGCACGGGAAGGGTGTCCCGGGGGCTTCTCGGCTTGGTCTGACCGCGGCTGCTTCGGGTCTGGGGTTCCAGGAGGTGCCACGACCCCGGTACCCGGAGAGCGCCCACAGCCACCCGTCTGCGGGAGCCGCGGGGAGGGGCACGCAGAGCAGCCCAGCACCTCTGCACAGCCTGGGGCAGACGTGGAGCAGCCCTGGCTGCCCTGGCTGCTCATTGTGGCCCTTCCTGGGGTCAGCACCTCCCTCCCTGGCCGGGCTCCAGGACAATTCGGGCTGAGTGGGCTGTAAATGAGGAAGAAGGGAAAACAAATGATGCCAGCAGCAAGTGAAGGAAGTGTAGGAGCATTATGTAAAATATTAAATTTAATGCTATTCCATTTTCCATCTCAGTTATTAAATTAACTGGGAACTATGCTTGCACTTAAAAGATTCCTGTCATATTTTATGCACACGATGATCTCAGAGTAATTCGTGTTAGAAATATGTCATGTTAAATTACAGATACCAATAAACCTTACTTAAACTCAGCATTGATCATGCGTGGGAGACAAACTCCTCAGGGCCAGAGCCCCTGGCCGTGCACCCACAGCCCTTCTCCCCATGCTGGGATGGGACAGTGAGTGACAGAGGGGGAATTTCCTTTCTTCCCTCCCCACCAGCTTGAGCATCTCCCAGCGCAGGGTCGGGGCTGGGCAGAGCCTGCAAGGCCTGGCAGGAGCACGGAGGTCACGGTGGTGCTGATCCCTGAGGACAGCAGGCACTGCCTGACGTGCTGGGACAGCCGAGGGCAGGTGAGGGGTGATGGCTCTCCCTGCAAGGTGACACCTCTATTGGCAAAGATTTGGTATCACCCGTAGCACAATGACAGCGTGTCTCTGTGTGGTGTCACCTCTGCTGGAACAGGCCCATTGTCCCAGCTGTCCCCTCCCCTCAGCAGCCTTGATTTCTCTGCTGAGCTGTGTAAAGTTCCTCTCCCACTCCGGTGCTGCTTTTTGGGGTGCCAAGACTGCACCCGCTCAGAGACCCTCCTGACCCTGGGAATGGGGACGCTGGGGAAGGGAGGGCAGCCCTGGTGGCACCCCCAAAATGCAGCCCATGGCTGCGGGGTGAGCTCCTGGAGCCCCCCGGGCCGGTGTCAGTGCCTGGCACAGGAAGGCAGCCCCGGCTCCCGGCTCCCGCCTGAGACCCAGCCAGGACTGCATTACCAGGCGCCAGGCTCGGCAGGAGAGGGAACATGCTAATAATAGACCTGGGCAGAAGGGGGGCACGGTCCCTCCCTCCTGCACAGCCTCCTGCAGCCTCTGCCCACCAGTCACCCAGGGGATGCTCCTGCTCCGGGACCACCCTGTGCCCCCACAGCCCCGGAGGACAGATCCTGTCTCCCCTGGGGCACAGCCAGCACATGGGGACAGCAGAGCCCTCGGAGGGACAGGAGCACCCAACCCCTTCCCAAAACCCAGCCTGGGTCTGCCCAGGGCTCGCCCCACTCCCACTCCATGTCACAGCCCTCATGTGATCCAAGGCTTGGCTTTTCCTTTCTGAAAATCCTCTGCGTGTGCACAGAAATCACAAGCTCTGGCTGCCCCGAGGCTGCTCCCACCACAGCTCTGAGGCTTTTCAGGGCAGTTTACTTCTGCTTCCCCTTGAATAGAGGCGCTTGTTCTCGCAGGAGGACCCGGCCACCTCCCACCCGGCGCCGGCTCCAGCTGCCCCCGGCCCAGCCCTGCACCCTGCCAGGACAGGCTGCATCCCGAGGGGGAGGTCTGGAGACCCTCAGCTGTCCTCACCTTGAGTGACCTGATGGGAAAACCCAATGTCCCCAGACTGCTGCTGCTAATCCAGGCCCAAGGAGCATCTGCATGCTCAACCCGTTGGTTCCTTCTCTTTGAGAGTTACCCGAGGCTAATCCCTGCTCCGGTAACGGGTGTAAATGTGACCTGCGCAGAGCACATCAGGGTTTGGAGCAGCCCAGTGTGGCTGCCCACCTTCAAGGTGTGGCTGTGGGGCCATGTGTGACCATCCCTAGGGACAGCAAGACAGCTCTGCTCTACTTCCCAGAGCAGCCAGGAGCCTTTGGAGCTGCTCGCAGGCTGTCCCGGTGCTGAGCCCCCCCAGCCGGGTGCTGAGCTCTCCCTTCCCCGCAGCCGAGCCCCGCTGGCACCCGCGGAGCCCAGCGGCTGCCGTGTGGCACCGCCGAACCGTGGCGACCCCGGCCATGGCCCTGCCGAGCCGGGCTGCGGCAGGGACCCCAGCCCCGCGCCGGGCACCCCGCAGCCGCTCCCGCTGCCAGGGAGCAGTGGGGTGCAGCAGCACATGCTGCGGGGCTGCTTTCATCCTGCTCCAGGTGGCTGCAATCCAGTGCAGGATTTACAGTGCCCTGACCCTGAGCTGTCAAGAAGGAACAGCCAGATTAATGGGGTGGGCGGGTTCGTGCAATAATCGTTTGTTTGATGTGACAAGCCTGATAGGCGTTGATTTACTTACAGACTGATAGGCTTTTAATTGAGCACCTCCGTCCCAGTCACATCAAAGGCAGAGGTTGACAAGGGGCCCCTTTTACCAAAAGCTCCCGGTGACTGACAGATCCTGGATGCTAATTCTCCCGGGGAGGGGGTTCCCTCTTTTCTCGATGCTGTTTTACTCTCAGGCTGGGCCGGGCGGCGCAGAGAAAGTTCCTGTTCCTGCAGGGATGCCGCTCCTCAGCCGGAGCCCTCTGGCAAAGCCGAGCCCCCCTACGACCCCAGCCAGGCTTTTGTTTGCCTCCACGAGAGTTTTGGGGTGCCCCCGCCTCCTCCTGCTGCCAGGTGGCTGGAGGGGGACACAGGGCTTTGTCACCACCATGGAGGTGCTGTCCTTGGCACCCACCTTGCTCCTGGGGTGCCCTTCCTCCCCCCATTTCCTTGGCTTTGCTCGGGGTAATTCCACTCCTAAAGGACAGGAGGGACGTGGCCCTCTGCTTGTCACAAGCCAGCGCGGTGCCACACAGGTCTGGGGAGCTGCCTGGACTCCCAGCTCCTCATCCCTGTGCCCAGGGCCAGCAGGGGACAGCCTCAGAGGGAAGCACCGAGACACCGAGAGGAGCAGCCCAGGCCAGCCCAGGGGGTCAGTGAGCTCCTGCCCCAGCTGTGCAGCCCATGCCCAGGTGCCACCAGACACACCTCTGGGTCCAGCTGTGCCACCAAATGGACAAGAGATGGTGGAAGTGAGCTGGCGAGCAGAGGCAGAACCACCCCACAGTTGGTTTGCGGGTGGTTTTTGGTGCTGGGGTGCATTACCTGCCCCAGCTGCTGGGTCTCCTCGCAGGGGCTGGGTTACACACCGAGATTTTGTGACTTACCCTGGGTGGGCACAGAAAGTCCCCTCGAGGTGAGTGTGTGGGCACAGGTGTGTGATCGTGTGTGCAGAGCAGGTGTGCACCCCCCGGCCCACCAAAGGGCTGGGAAAGCAAAGGCAAACCCAAGTGGCTCAGACATTTTGTGAAAGACTTATAGGGGATTATGCTCTTAATGGGAAATTTAAGGATGTGGGAATAAATCACAGCCTTTTCCTCTAACCTGTGGGGTAGCATTCGCCTGAGCCTTTGGGCTGGATTAGCTCTGTCTGTTTATGTTTTAAAGACTGATGTGTTTTTCACTATCAAAATATAAATTATTTTTACTGTATCAATGATTAAATATTTTTCTTTGAGATCATAGAGTCCAAAAAAATAAATGTTTCTGAAGAGGCATTCAAAAAATTTAAAAGAAGAAAAAAATCCCTCTGAGAACCCCTTTTGTCATTTGCAACCAATAAAAATGCCTATTGTTATGAAGGGCTCATAAATAATCTGATTTTGGCATGCTTTCATACCACAGAAAATGAATAAATTAAACTTGATTTACAGCCTTTTTCATTTTTATTAGAGTTGCTCCAAACATTTTCTGTGACGTATGTGCCAGATGAGCTGCACTGAGTGGTTTGAGGCTCTGGCCCTGGTATTATAGAAATTAAGTTGGTTTCATTTGCATAGTTTAATTAACTAAGACTGACAAAGAAAAAAAAAGGAAACCAGGGGTGAAGGTGAATTTTTTTTGTGGGTGTCTGAGGGCTGAATGAACCCACCGAGGCTGATCCCCCAAAGTGCCAGCACAGGGACATGCTGGGGTCCCCACAGCGATTTTGGGGGGTGCCAGTGCTGACAGTGCTGGAGACTGGGGGGTCTCCATCGCCCCTCTTTTAGAGATAGGGAAACTGAGGCACGGGAGCTTGGCTGCTTGTACAGCACAGGGTTATCATGGGAGCCAGTAGAAAGAACACCCCGAAGTGTCCTGGCTCCATGCCAGGGCCGTGCAGACCCTCCCTCTGCCGAAAACCTGGAGATAAACAGGTAAAACCCCCCAAAAAGGCCCCGTGAAGTGACTGTGACCCCGGGCCAGCCCCGGCCTCCTGAGCTCCCTCTCTCCAAAGCTCCTTGGTGAGTGTGGGATGTCCTCCTTCCCCCTCCTGCAATTTATCCCGCAGAATTTCCCACCAGGAAACAGCTTCATTACATCAACAACAGGAAGACCCCACTGATTTGTCACACAGAAAAGCAGCTGTTAGTCACACATCAAGGGAGCAGCGGAGGGGAAAAAACCCTTCACCTTTTTCTGCTTTAATGTTTGCAGCGTTAATGGCTCTGCGGAGGGAAGCCAGTCCCGGCCATTCCATTACTAACCATCACCAGCGAGGATCAGTTAATATCCAAGTGTCTTCCTGCTTTTCCTGCTACATGATTGCTTTGGAAAGAAAGATTAATTCCAACTTTAAAAAAGAAAACACTATTTTTATCATTGCCAGGAGTCTATACGGGCTTAAAAAAGAAAAAGCACTTGCTTGTCGTTTTACATCTTGCAATTTTGTCAGTTGTTTTAAAACATGTCTCCTGTAATAAATAAGATCATTTTTATGCACTTGTTCTGCAGCTAAAAGCAAGGCCTGGGCTGGTGCTGCATGGGGAGCGGAGGGACTCGGCTGGAGCAGGGCAGGGAAAACGCTGACTCGGAGGTTTTGCTCGCAGGGAGCAGCGGGAGGGGCTCGGGGGCTCGGGAGGATTTACCTGGGAAGCAGCAGGTGCACGGCGAGCACTGAGGGGCACGTAAAGGCTCGCATTTAGGACGTGCCTCGCATCCTCATCCTGCAGCGGGGGCCGGAGCCACCCCCAGCTCCCCCCACAGTGACTGGAACCTCGGTGGGACCCGTCCAGGGCCCCACCCGGCACGGGCTGTCCCTCTGCCCTGTCCCTCAGGGCAGTGTCCCCTCACTGCCCTGCACAGGTGGGACATGGAGCCTGGCCACACATCCCTCACACCCCCCAGCTCCCCTTATCCTGTTTTCCCTTAAACTGTGTCCAGCAGCAATGAGACAGGAGAGGTTCATTCCAAAGCCCAGCAGAGGAGATGTCCAGCGATTTAAATTCATGTCTTATCTAATCTTATCCTCACGACCCCCCACTGATGAAGGGCTGTTTGCTTTACTCCAGCAAACACAAGCTCACCCAGAATGGTCTCTGTGTGCCAGCACCAGGGCAGGATCAGGCCTTGGGCATGCCCCGAGGTCCAGGAAGGACAAACAGCCCCGGGGCATCGCTGCTCTGTGCCCCGAGGTCCGGGAAGGACAAACAGCCCCGCGGCATCGCTGCTCCGTGCCCTCGCGGCATCGCCGCTGCTCTTACGCACTCGTCCCACCTGATTCTGGGTTACTCCGTGAGCCGTGTTGTTGTTGGCGAACAACTCGAGTGACTTTGAGGAAAGCCTTTTTTTTCTGTTTCCTCCTTCCTTGAATGGCTCCTTTGAGCGGCAGCGCTGCTCCGCTCACATCCCGCTGTCCGGATTGAATCAATCTTGCGGTCAGCTTTAGGAGAGCGAAAAAAAGAGAAGAAAAAAGCCTCACAAAGAGGGGGAATTGACAGGTCTGACCCCGGGTGTGATTGATAGCGCTTGGACGAGCGGGACTGGATGTGAGGCTGCGCTGGGCGATGCCAGCACTCACTGGGGAAATCCAGCAAAGCCTTTTTTCCCAGAACCCGGAGCAGCGGGCTTGCAGAGGGGTGGGCACATGAACTTAATAATAGCAACATTGTTAGAACATAAAGCATCTGTCAGGAGTTAATATGATTAATTAGAGGTGTCTGTGTCTCCCCCTTTCCCCTCTCCCTTGCTGGGTAGGCAGAGGGACCTGAAACACAAACCCAGGGAGGGCAGAGGTGGGGCTGGAGTGGGCACCTGGCCCCACATCGCCTTTCTTCAGGCCAAAGTTCCTTAGTTCTCATCCCATCCTGGCCCCCAGGATTTTATCCTGTCACTCCACATCCCAATCCCATTGCACATCTCCCGTCAAGCCCCCATTCTCCCATCAGCTCCCACCTAAAGCCCAGGGAAGGAGCTCTCACCCCAGCAGGACCCCACAGCTTCACACGGACATCACTTGGACTGAGCTCCCAGATTTATCCATGTGCCTTGGCTCCTCAGGAACAGAGCCTGGCTGAGCTTGGCTGGTTTTCACCCCCCTGAAAAACTGAAGCCCCAGGGGTCTGTGAAATTAATTCAAGGATGTCTGGAAAAGGTAACTAGAAATAGGAAGTTAATTGTTGGAAGTTAATTAGTTATACAGCAGTCTGCACTGGCACCTGAAAATTTTTAAGACTAACCAAACCAAATAAAGGAGAAAATGCCTGGAAAAAAGGAGTTGTAGGTTCATAAGGGAATTGTCCCTTTGTGAGAGCCCTGAGTTAAAGTCAGACCCCTCGCCTTGGGTGGCACCGGGACAGGGCACAGGTGCTGGCTGAAGGGTGGCAGGACACAGGCCCTGGGTGCAGGTTTGGGTGCAGAAGCCACTGGCACAGGGGTGCTGAGCTGTACCAGGCTGATCTTATCTAAGCTGTGCCATGGCAGCAGTGCCATGCCGTGGTGTGCCAGCTGAGCCATGCTGAGCATACCATGCCAGCAGAGCCGAGCTGTGCCATTCCAAGCTGTGCCATGACATGTCAGCCATGCCAAGGTGTGTTAGCAGCACCATGTTGTGCCTTGCTTAGGTGTTCAGCCAAGCTACGCCCAGGTGCGCCAGCAGTGTTGTCCAAGCCATGCCATGCCAAGGTGGACTAGCAGTTCCATGCTGTGCCCTGCTTAGGTGTTCAGCCAAGCTACGCCCATGTGTGTCAGCAGTGCCATGCCATGCCCTGTCATCTGTCTATGCCATGCCCAGGTGTGCCAGCAGTGCCATCCCATGCCATACCATGTCACCCATGCCATGCCATGCCATGCCATGCCATGTCATCCAAGCCATGCCATGCCTAGATGTGCCAGCAGTGCCATCCCATGCTATGGTCAACTGTGCCGGCAGTGCCGTGCTGTGCCAGCAGCGCCGTGCTGTGCCAGCAGCGCCGTGCCATGCCGAGCTGTGCCAGCGGCATCACGCCACGCCGTGCCCTGCGAGCCGCGCCCGCCGCTGCCGCCGCTGCCGGGGCCGGTGCCGCGGTTCTCCCCCGCGCGGCGGCGCGGGGCGGTGGCGGCGGAGCGGCGGCGGCTCGCCCCCCCCCCACCGGCGGCTCTCCCCGCCCCGGGGGCCCGGCCGGGCGCGGATTGGTGCGCGGCGCCGGCCCCCTCGGAGCGCGGCCGCCATCGGGGCTATTTGACGTGTCGGTGGGGCCGGG
>QUSF01000196.1:86584-107566 GCA_003676055.1 Chloebia gouldiae | reverse complement strand
TGTGTCCATGGCTATCCCAAATGTGCCCATGGCCATCCCTGCTGTGCCCACAGCCATCCCAGCTGTGTCCATGGCTATCCCAGATCTGCCCGTGGCCATCCCAGCTCTGCCCTTATCCCACCCAGGGCCTCTCTGGGTTCCATCCCAGCTCCATCCCCACGAGTCTGGAGCCACGAGCACCCAGAGATCCCCAGATGGTCTCACTTAATTCCACAGAAAGCCCCAAAGGATATTTTTACAAGGGCAGGGGGATGAGGTAGGGATGAAGAAGCTGGAGAGAACTGGGTGCAATAAACCATTTATTCCTACAAACAGCCCTGTTAAAACCCCAAGAGCTGTGGCACAGACACCACTGAATGTTCCTGGCCTCAAGTCCAGCAGTAATGATTTTTTTTGGCTTTCATTTTTTTTTTTAGGATTATTACAAATAATATTTACCTTTGTGCTGGTTCACATCTTGATGCTGTTAAACACGTGGCCGCAGCTGGTTTCCCGCTCAGGGCAGTGATATAGTGCCGCTGTTATGAAGCAAAACCTCTCCTGCCAGCCAGAACACCCCACATTTAAAAACCTATTACTTTTCAATATTCCATGGATGCATTTTGCTCCAGCTCAGAGCAATTTCCTAGTTTACCCTTATTAAACTGAGAGGGGCTGAGCAGAGGCTTGTGATTTATGAAACACATACTAGATTCATTAAAACCCTTAAAGATTTAATACATTTTATCAAGGCCTTAAATCTGGGCAACTGCCTTTAAAAAAACACCATCTACAGGGTGTTTTTCATCTCTGGCGCCCTTTCACACTTCTTTAAGAGCTGTAAAATTTGGATTGACAAATATCATGGATATTTCATTCCTTATTCCTAAATGGCGCTGAACCCTCCTGACAGGGTTGTTATATATAACCTCAGAGATCCATCACGAGTAAAGATCAAATCATTCTCCCTTACGGACGTTTTATCCGTCTCTCCCGTGGTTTTTAAGGCCCTTTCCAGGATCACAGGGCTGGATGATTCTGTTTTCTGGCCCATCCCCTTTCCTGAGATTACCCAAAGCAGGCCCGGCGAGGGGGGGGGGGGGGGGGGGGGGGGGGGTGGTCCGTGTGGGGGCGATGCCGGGGGAGGTCAGCGATACAAATGTGAAATAAAAAATGTTCTGGCTGAGAACAGTAACTGACAGAGGGGAATCCAGGCTCCTGTTGGGATATTTGGACAATCCTCTCAGGGACACGGTGGGGTTGTTGGAGTGTCTGTGCAGGGCCAGGAGTTGGACCCCATGGGCCCTTTCCAGCAGAGGATCTTCTGTGGGAAACGTGGAAAAGTGGAAATGGAAATGTCCCGGCCCGTGACAGGGGCTGCAGCAGGACGAGTCTCGCTGTCCCCTCCGACACTCGGCGTTCTGCGCCCCGTCCGGGCGCGGAGAGGGCTGGGGGGCTCCGCACCCCGACCCGCGGCGGGCGCGGGCGGGTCTCGAACCTGCGGCCTCCGGCGCCACATTCCCCGCTCCTCCATCGCCCCCTGGCGGCGGCGGCGCGGGCGCGCGGTGATGACGTCAGTGGCGCGCCGCCGGTGCCGCCGCCGGTGCCGGGCATGGCCCAGCTCGGCGCCATCGCCGCCCTCGCCCTCGGCGTCGCGGCCGCCGCGCTGCTCTCGGCCGTGCACAAGATCGACGAGGGGCACATCGGCGTCTACTACCGGTGAGACAGCCCGGGGGGCCTCCTGCAGGGAGAGGGCCGGGCCCCGGCCAGCCGCCGCCGCCGCCGCTCACCGTTCCTTCTCTCTCTCCCTCTCTCTCCCTCCCGTTCCCTCCGCAGCGGCGGCGCGTTGCTGACCTCCACCAGCGGGCCCGGTTTCCACCTCATGCTGCCCTTCATCACGTCCTACAAGTCAGTGCAGGTGCTGCTGGGCCCGGGCCCGGGAGGGGCGGGCACCGGGGGAGCCCGGCTGTCACACCGGGCTGGCTGCGGCTGCGCCTGCGCCGGTACCGGGCAGAGCCGGCTCTCGCCACGCTCGGTGGGATTTGTGCCGGGGAAATCCCTTTCTTAAGCTCCTTCCTTCAATCCCCTGCAGACCACGCTGCAGACGGACGAGGTGAAAAATGTCCCGTGCGGCACCAGGTGAGGAGTTCGCTCTTTCCCCCGGCCTTCGTCCCGGGGACTCCTGAGAGACCGAACTGCTCTGCAGCCCCAGCCTGGGCTCGCTGGGAGGTTCTGCAGGGCCCTTCCGGGACCGGGAGCCCCGGGGACAGGGGCTGGGGTATGCTGGGTGGTACCACCGGAGGGGACAGTCCCCTCCTGCAAGGATCATTCTTGTGTTTTCTCCCTTTGCAGCGGGGGAGTGATGATTTATTTCGACAGGATCGAGGTGGTGAATTTCCTCATCCAGAGCGCGGGTGAGTCCCAGCTGTGCCCCGGGGCCGTGCTGCAGTGAGGGAGGTGCTGGGGCCGGGAAGGGAGCCAGGCTGTCCCGCAGGTGTGCCCCCAGCACCTGGCAGAGCCCTGGCTGTCACCTCTGATCCCTGCCCTGGGAAATTGGGATGTGGATTGTCTCCTGTTTTTATCACCTGCGTTATCCCAGCCCCTGAGCTCTGTGCAGCACCTCGGAGTCACGGAGGGTGCAGGGTCTGTGAGCAAAGCAGCCCAGGGAGAGCCACCTGAGCAGCTTTTTCCCAAATCCTTTGGGTTTTAGCCTGGGAGTGCCTGGCTGGGCAGGGAGGTGTGTGTGTGTGTGTGTGTGTGTGTGTGCAGCCCCAGCACAGCCTGGGGGTGCTTCAGACCCTCCTGTTCGCAGGGCAGGGGGCAGACGTGGGTGAGAGTGCCACAGAATAGCAGCAGTAAATAAACCTGCCCTGAGGAGGTTTGAGGGCAGGGGTGTCCCTCATTTCATCCTGCACTGAGGCTGAGCTCCAGGGCTCTCCCTGAGTGCTCAGCCTCCTGTCCCTGCTCCATCCCCTGCTTTCTCCTCTCCTCTCCCAGTGTACGACATCGTCAAGAACTACACAGCCGACTACGACAAGGCTCTCATCTTCAACAAGATCCACCACGAGCTGAACCAGTTCTGCAGTGTGCACACGCTGCAGGAGGTGTACATCGAGCTGTTTGGTGAGCTGCTGCTGCTGCAGAGCTGAAGGCTGTTAGCCATTAATCCCGCGTGGGCTCTGCTGGAGCCGGGGCTGTTAGCCAGCTGCCAGCCTTTATCCTGTTATCTTTTGGAGCTGACTGCTGCAATGTGTGCTGACAACAAGCTCCAAGCCCAGCCCAGGCAGCCTCCCTTTAGGGAAGGCAGCAGGAATTCTGTGGCATTCACTGTGATGGATTGGATGGGTCACAGGGCTGTCTGATGCAAATAGAAGAGCGAGCTGTGGTCACTGAAAGTGATTGTTTTCTGCTGTCACAGAAACTCTGAGCAGGCACCACTGGCCCAAGGCTGGCTGAGCTTTGAGGCTGCAGTGCCACGAACCAGGAGTGCTGGCAGGGGCCTGCTGTCCCTGCCAGCGGGCCACCAGGGAGGCACAGGGCAGGAGAGGCTGAGCAAAGCTGTGCTTTCCTGGTTGGGTTGGCCCAGCAGCTGCCAGTGCCGAGTGCTTTGTTCTGGCTCTGGGCTGACAGGAAATCCTCCCAGGCTTCCAGCCCTGGCAGTGCTGGCTGTGGCCACGGGGCTGCTGTGGGCCTCCAGAGCAGGACAGGCTTTGTGCCTGGGCGAGCACAGGCTGCTTGCAGGCTCCTGTTCTCTCTCCAGGCTCTCCCAAGGCTCCCCTTCCCACACGAGCTGCAGGCCTGGGGCTCGGATCCCCCCCAGTTCCAGTTCCCAGCTCCTGCTGGTGGCTGGGCGGGTTCCTGGCCCATGGAGGCTCCAGATGTCGGCAGCTGCTGCTTGAAATGGGCTGAAAGCTCCCGCTCTGCACAGAAGGAACTTGTGCAAATTCCCTGGGAGCCCTGGGCTGAGCTGCCTGGGTCTGGCTCGGGCTCTGCAGTGGGGCACAGCCCCTCTGAGCGGCCTCACGTCACCCTCTGCCCCCACGTCTGCCAGCAGGTGCAGGGAACTGATAGCAGCTGCGTCCCAAACTCCTGGCTGGGCTTCCTTAGGAGCCTGAGTTCCAGATAGGAAACTGGACCAAAGCAAACAGTCCAGGAGTGTGATGTGATCCCTCTTAAGGCTGTTACTGTTTGATTTTCCCTCTGCACTTCCCAGCAGGCCCCAGCTGGAAGCACTGCCCTCCTTGGAGCTTTCATCAGAGCAGGGTTTTAGGTTGTGTTTCCTTTTGAAATCCTCAGCTGCGCTGGAGTTCTGGGACTCCTTGAGCCAAAGAGACATTAGTGATGATTTTTGCAGCCTGTTAAAGTAACTGGTGCTGCCATTTCCCATCCCTGCCTTTCCATTTGCTTCGTGTCCTGCTGGCACAGGTTCAGGTCAGAATCAGGATTTACCTCATCACTCCAGGATCGAGGGAGAGTTCGGTGGAGAAGGGGTCAGAGCACAGACTCCTGCTGGTGAAGATGCTGTATCTGCCTCAGAAAGGTTCCACACTGCAGGTTATGGGAAGCTGCAGGGTTTCCTTTCATGCCTGCCACATTCCTGTGATGTCTCCCATTGCTGGGAGCCTGCCTCGGGGGTCAGCCCAGCACTTCTTCATCCAACTCCTATTTGTGCTTTCCAGGAATAAGAAACGTGAGCCATCCCAGCTCACTCTGGGTGCTGACAGCAAACTGCCTCGGGGGATGTCTCACTCCCTTTTCTTTTCTCCCCAATCAGATCAAATTGATGAAAACCTTAAACTGGCCTTGCAGCAAGACCTAACCACGATGGCCCCTGGATTAATTATACAGGTAATCAGGATTTGATAGAGATATTGAAGGGGCAGATTGTGAAGAGGGGAAAGGGTTAAAAGGAAACAAGAAACTGAGATTTGTTTAGGAAATTGTTTTACAGCACAGATTCCATTTAACCTGGCGAGTGGGAACAGTGTCCTTCCTGTCCCCTCAGAGTTTTGTTGTATTGAGTTTCTCCTGGAGTTCCTCTGGGTGCTGCTTTGCCCAGGTTACAGTCTCCTGTCATGTCAGGAGACCTTTCAGTGCTGTTTGTGGGTTTTGGGACTGGTCACAGTCTGCGCAACTCTGGTGGCAGAGGACACCCCAGGTGCCACCCCTAGTCCCCTGCAGCCCCAGGGGCCACTTGGCTGCTGGCCCAGGTTCTCCTGTGTGTCTCTCTCTGCAGGCAGTTCGAGTTACAAAGCCAAACATCCCTGAAACGATCCGAAGGAATTACGAGCTCATGTAAGCACCTGTGTGTTCCCAAAATGACCCAGAAGGGCAGATGGACTTGGAGTTAGGGCATCGTGGTGCCCTCAGCCTCCTGCTGCCCTCAGGACAGCTCTGAGCACTGGTAGGGTCCTCATTGGAGCCCTGGAGCACAGGGGTGGTTTGCCCTGGGGCTCCTTCCCCTGGCCACTGGCCCCTGTTCCAGAGCCCTCCCAGAGCTGAGGCTGAGTGGCAGAGGGATGGATTTCACCACTAATCCTCTTGTTTGACTGGGATGGAGAAACTGTTGATTCAACAAGCTGAAGACTTGCAAAGCTTTGAAATAACTCTCTTTGACAGCACTTGACATGCTGATCCCTCTGCAGTGCCCTGAGCCAGCTGCCAGCACTTTGCTCCCTCTCATCCACTCTGCTCCCCCAGCTCTGCGTGTCACCTTCTGGGCTCGTGGTAAATCCTGCATGCTGTGGTCATGGCAGGAGGCCCCAGATCAGCCTGTGCTCTGCTGCCATAAACACAGCAGGATGTGCTGAAAGACTCAGTTCCAGGGTCTCTTCCCTGACTGGGAGCAGGAGCAGAGCTTTTATTTATGTTCACTTTAAAAACTCATGAATGTAAGTAAAAACCAGTAAGGTAGAAAAGGCAGCAGGGCAGCCTGCAGGGACTGTGTCACAGGGAAATCTTCCTGCTTTGGAGGGGAGGAAAGAATGCTTTGATTTAGGCACAGAGCTGTGTGTAGGTGCCTGCCCTGACATTGCTGATCCCTCCTGCCCATGACACGTGCTGGAAGGAGAGAGCCAGCAGCCCGTTCTGGGGATGTGCTGTGAGTCCCACACCAGTGAGCTCCTGGTTTTAACTGGTTTTTCCTGCTCCCCAGGGAGAGTGAGAAGACAAAGCTGCTGATAGCAGCGCAGAAGCAGAAGGTGGTGGAGAAGGAGGCAGAGACAGAGAGGAAGAAAGCTCTGATCGGTCTGTGGGGCTGGGCTGGGAGAGGGAACGGGGGGACAGGCAGCAAAGAGACCCCAGGTCCCAGGGAGGGAGGGAGGGATGCACCCTGTTCACTCTGAGACCTTCTCTGATCTGAAACCTTCCCAGAGGAACTCAGGAGTTTTTCAGGTGGGTTCCAGCTTTGTTCTCTGTGGGCTGGAAATTTTTCCCACCGTTCATTTCCACCTGAAGTAGGTGATGAGTGAGGATTTTCCAGGGTGGGGCTGCTGCTGGTGTTAGGAAGATGTGTGATGACAGTGTGGGTGTGTTCTTGTTTTCATTTAAGAGGCAGAAAAGATTGCACAAGTTGCTGAAATAACTTATGGACAGAAAGTGATGGAAAAGGAGACAGAGAAGCGAATTTCAGAGATTGAAGGTGAGTGGGGGGTCAGCTTTGCAGTAAGTAAATCCTGAAGCAGTTCACCAAGGAGTTCTTGAAGCGTGTGGTGACTGTTCTTCAGTCCAGGCCGACATTCACAGGGGTAGAGTTCCTGACCACAGGCAGGAATAGGAATTCCTTTGCAGGCTGTGCTTCTTGAAACTCCCTTTCTCAAGGTGATCTTTTTAGCAGTTTGAACTTAAGGAGATGTTCCCTCACTTCTCTGATAAAGTGCTTTGTCAGAGAAACTCCAGGGTGTGGAGAGGGCTCTGCAATTCCAGCTTGGGAGTGGCAAGGCCTTTCTTCCCCTTACATTCATTAGAGGCCCTGACAAGCTTTGCAGAAGCCACTGAGGAGCCAATTGAGAGTTTTACAGGTCAGCAGCTTCTCATTTAGAAGTTCTTTGCAGAAATACAATGGGATTTATTTCTTATAAGTGTATCAGCAGGTGTCAGCCCTTGGTCAAGGTCTGTGCTGGCAGAGGATTCCTGCCTGCTCCTTTTTTTGTGGTGTCTCTGACTGGGACCAACCTCTCCTTATAGCCAAGAGAGGAAGTTGTGGGCCAGACCATCCAGCTGTTCACAGGATCTTTAAGTGCAGCAGCTCCCAGGCCTCCCTGCTAGGGGAAGTAAACAAATGGTTTATCCAGCTGTGCAGCTCTCAGACCCAGGCTGACATGTTGCAATTTTGCGGCTCCATGCCTTAGGAGGAGTGGCAGGAGATGGGCAGGATTCCACTCATTTTATCTTTAACCTGCTGGCCTGATACCCATTATTAGCACTGGATGGATGCAGAGGCAGAGGGAAAAAGGAGTGCAGTGGGAAATGTTCCTTAAGTATCTGTGCCAGGAGTCAGGAATTTCAATATCCACAGCATCAGAGCCTTGGAGCAATTGTTGATAACAGCAGAGAAAAGCTCTCCAGCATCTTTGCAAAGGGCAGAGCCTGGAAAGGTTAAAATCCCCTGCTCTGCATGCCAGAACCTTCATGTGCATATCCCAAATCCCACCTGGGAATCCCATCCACAGCAAAGACCTCGTCTGCAGAGAGCCTGCTGGGCTGCCCAGGCTGCCCCTGGCGTCCTGGGCAGGGCTGGGGGTGAATCCCACGTCTGCAGGAGAGCAGTTGCTGCCTTTCAGCACGATCAGCCCTGGCTGGAGAAGAAAGGCTGAGCTCAGCCCACGTGATGGGGATAATCAAACCCTGATGTTTGTGAATTTCTTGGAGCTCTGCAGTTGCAGATGCAATTCCCTTCTCAATGCTCTTGTCCTGCAGCCATTTAGCTGTAAATTGAGCTCCCATTTCTGGGTTTCCCGTTTTGTTCCCTCTTCCCTTTGTTGTGTCCTGTGCAGTTCAGAGGTGGCAGTGGCCACCTTCTGAAGAGTTACCAGCTGCACACAGTGCTAACATGGCTGGAAGTAAAAATGTGACTCAGAGCATGTGTTTGCTTCCAGATGCTGCGTTTCTTGCACGAGAGAAGGCGAGAGCTGATGCTGAGTGTTACACTGCCATGAAGGTGGCTGAGGCCAACAAGGTACTGTGCGTTCCTTCATGGTGCCCCAGAGCAGTGCCCCTGTAGGGAAACACCAGCACAAGGCCAGGCAGTGATCCTTGTTTAAGTCAAAAAGCAAAACAAGGCCATCTCCTCTCAGCAAAGCTTTCATCTGAAACAATTAGTCAACAATTAGTTCCTTGTTTGCATGTTCATTTTGTTCTCTGGACAGATCAGTGTCAGGGTATGTGAAATCTCTGCTCTGCCAGGTGCTCACGGGGCCATGGCTCTCTGTGAATATCACTTTAGTGCTGCCCTTTCACACTGTTGTGATGAGAAATGTGGTTTCATTCCAGTCTCAGGCTGGCAGGCAGAGCAGGGACATCTCCAGGGTGACAGGCAGGGGCAGAATAAATCACAGTACAGGGAAAGACCTGATCTCAGACACCCTGGAAGAGCCTCAGTACTGCGAAGTAAAAACAACAAAAAATCCAATCTGGAAACAGAAAAATGACACGGATAGAATTGCCAGCTGTGCTCCTGCCTAGAGCAAGCTCCCAGAACATCCCAGCAGGAAGTGCCAGTTCGTGTGGTCAGTGAGGAGGGGCCGAGGGCTGGGCTGGTTGTGCCCAGGTTTTGTCCTCTCTGTTACGAGGTCGTTATCCCGAAGGAATGAGCTGCTCTCACCCAGACACACTGGTGGATCTGCTCCCTGGAAAAGAGCCAGGGACATTTCCCTCCTCCATAGCTCTCCTTGCAGGGGCTGCAGTGAGGGATGTGCTCTCGAGCCTCTCATCACGCTTGGACTGAGCATTTCCCCAGCTGCTCCCATCCCTTTCCATTCTGTGTTTGGTCACTGGCATTTGGAGCTGCCCTCAGCCCTGCTGGAGGAGATCCTGGCTCTGGGCACTCCGTGTCTTCCCTGGGGAGGGCTGGCCATGCCTGCTGTGCCTCGTGTGCTCAGGCAGGAATTGCCTTTTCCCAGACCCGAGCAGTTGTGACTCGTTTTCTCTCCGTGCAGCTCAAGTTAACTCCTGAGTACTTGCAGCTGATGAAGTACAAGGCAATCGCAGCCAACAGCAAGATCTACTTTGGCAAAGATATTCCCAACATGTTCATGGACTCTGCAGGGAGCCAGACCAAATCTGCAGAGGGACTGGCAGAAGGAATCCAAGAGGAGGACGGAGCAGGAGCCAGCGAGGACACAAAACTACTTCATAACATCAACTGAAAAGGAAGATTTCTATTCATTTTATATCAAAAAAATAATGAACTGGGAAATTCCTTTTAGTTTTCCCCCTTTCCTGTGTTGAAGGAGATGAATCAGATTTAATCCTTTCAATCTTTTATATGACCATTAGATACAAGGACTTTGGTATTTATGGGGTGGGTTTTCTGGTCATTTCTAAGCTAGTATGTTCTGTAGCTGCACCTCCCCAGCTCTTGGTCACCCAGATCCAAGGATTTGGGAGATGCTGTCAGGGCTATCCTAATTTGGGATTGAGGTGGTTCATAGCAGTTGCAGGTAAAGAAATGTTGAGGTTTTGGAGGGAGGGGAATTGCTGCTACGACTTGTTTTGGTTTTCTTTTCTTACTGAAAATTCCAAGTACTTTATTTCAATCCCCTCTGAAAATAAGGTGCTAGAGTTTGTACATTACATCCAAGTGGCTGCTCGAGGCTGGGGCCAGTGGCCCGGGGCTGCTGAGCCCCTATGAGGACAGAGGCTCAGCTGGAGTCCTGCAGGTTCCCACCCACGGGGGGATCGAAGCCTTAGACCACGTCACGCAGGGAGTGACCCAAACTCTTCATTTTCTGTGTCCTGACTCTGCTTTGCTTTCCATTTGTTGTTTTTGTAGGAGAGTTGTCCCAGCAGTTCAGCTGCTGGGGGAGGGCGTGGGCAGTGTCCTGGAGTGCAGAGCTGGGTGGGATTTTAAGTGAAATGATGGAAATTGTCACAGAAGACCAGGGAGGAAAGAATTTTTGACTCAGGGACCCTGACTTTACAAAAGGCCTTGCTGGGGAGGAGCTGCTGGAGTGACCAGACAGTTTTTCAGTCTGTTATCTGCTCTGTGGGAGCAGCTGGATCTCAGTGTTTACAGTGTCTGACTAGAAAAAGGACCTGCAGGTGAGCAGAACTGAGCTCCTGTGGGGTTGGGGCTGAATGGACCTCGTGGAAGGGAGATTTCCCACTGGCCAAGGACAAAACATGATCCTGAAAGGTCACGGGGCAGAGAAAAACAGCTCTTCCTGAACTACGCAAAGATGGATTCCCCTTTTTCTCTCAGAACAAAGTTCCAGAATGTACCTTCCCCTCCAGAGAGCTGATCAGTTCCTCACAGCCCAGATGCAAGGAGGGAACAGGGTGTTGCTTTCCACATATGCAGAACTGGAGGATAAAAGTCCAGTACTAGCGAGAACATTTTTTTCCCTACCCAGTCCATCTGCATTTGGCAGCAGAGCCTGGTGATTAATTGCTGATGTAATTAGAGGCCAGCATCCTCTTCTGAGGTGATGCCAGTGCTCGTTGTCAGAGAGCAGCCTGGTGCATTCACAGGCTTGTGCCCCACATTCCTGCTCGCCAGTGCCCCTGGTCTCACCCTTCAGTGTTCAAAGCTTCATCACTCTTGCTCTGAGTCAGCTCGGTGACTCTCAGCTGCTGGCTCCAGGTATTTTACAGCAGTTTTCTCTTCCCTGTTGATGCTTGAAAATGCAAAACAGAAATGAAGCATCAGTTTCTGCTGGAGAAACTGATTGTATTTCTGCTGGAGAAACTGAATTCTCTTTGTATTTCTTGGAAAACAGGGGCTAAGGGAAGTCCTATCTCCAGACCTACGTCAGACCCAACAGCATCCTCAGGGAGGCTGTGATGTTCCTGACTCATAAATAGGTCTGTGCAGGCAGATCATAACAGGGAAGAGCAGGAGTTTAGCCATGAGGATGAGCTCACTTGATATTGTTCTATGTTTGTGCTCGAGGTTTCCATCAACAACTAACCCCTCCTTTTACACAAGTATTTTTCACTAATGAAAGGATCCTACTAAGCCAAAGTGGTATTATAAAGGCTTTTTTTATGTGTGATTTCACAGCAAGACAATAGCTTGGGATAAAGAGCTCTTAATACTTTTTTAATTAAAACCCTGACTGCTAAAGTATTAGTGTAATTTAGTTAAGTTGTACTAAGAGTAAAAAAAAGTGAAGTTGAGAGTGTATCAGTCTTCACAAGCCAAAATCCATTGTTGTGTCTTCATTTGGGTTTCTTCACTCTAAAATGTCCTGAATGTTCCAGAGTGGCTCAGTCTCTCCTTGTAAACCTTTGTTCCTCTGTCTCTTTAGCAGGCAAGTTGTGCTGTTTCTCTAACCTTGAGATGAAGAGCTGAACTTTAAACCCACTCTCTAGCAAAAGGAATAGAGGTTTGTGGCACTGCTGATACCTGGGAGCATGGAAATGCTCTGTCAGCGCCATCTTTGATCTTATGTACCGAATTCAAAGCCTTTTTATTTTGGTATTTGCTATGACAATAAAATGGCCTTCAATTTTAGAATTCTTCAATGTTAACGTTTGGGCTTGTGGCTGGACTTTAATATCGGGTGTGGATGTGTTTGCAGGGGAGGATTTTGCAGAGGGAAGGTCCCAGCGCTTGGTGGGAGTGGGGAGCTGTGGGCTGGTGCTCTCCCTTTCCCGTGAGGAGGAAGGTGGAAGAAGAAGGGCCGGAGGTGTCCAAGGACTCCCGCATCTGTCAGCGCCTGCTTTGCTGCGAATGAGCAAAAACCACCTCGGATTTGGTGAAGTTTGCAGAAAATCCTTGTCGTGTTTTACCAGACAAAAGGCAGGAACCTTCTGGGTGTTTTTAGCCAGCTGTGTAAACACTGAACCTGCGGAGGGACAGTGAAGTTCTGCACATTAAGACAAGTATTTGCGTTAATGGGTTGCAGCCGGCGGTTTCCCCTCTGCCCGGGAGCTCCGGCGCGAAGCCGGGCCTTGTCCCGGCTGCCCTCAGGCCCTGGCCGCGCTCCGGGCGCTCCCCACACCGGCCTGGCCTGCGGGGCCAGCGCTGGGCTCGCCTGGCTTCGCTGACGCCTTTCCCCGCAGCAACTGCAATTCACACCCTTGGCGGGCGGCGGCTCATGTACGGATAACAACTTCAGTTTGGGGCTGGCCTGGCGGCTGCGCTGGCTGGCGTTCCTGAGGGCACGGAGCGATCGGTTTGTCACCGACGCCGGGGCAGGGCCGGGCGGGGAGCCCCGGCCGGGCGCCGCCGTCCTGCCCGGGGCCGCCATGGCGCCCGCGCCCTCCCCAGCATGGCGGCCGCCGCCCCGCCCCGCCGCTCCCATTGGCGGGCGGCGCCAGCCGGAGCGATTCGATTGGCGGAGAGAGGGGGCGGGGCCGGTGTGTGGCGGAAGTGGCGGCGGGCGGGCGGGGATGTGGAGAGCGGGCATGGCCGCCGGGGACGGGCTGGGCCCGGCGCTCCGCGCCGTCACCGAGCAGGTGCAGCAAGCGGCGGCGCGGCGGCCGCAGGTAAGGGGCCACGGGGGGCAACGGAAACCCGGCGGGACCCGCAGGGCGGGGTCGTCACCACGGCCACAGGCCTCCGTCACCATAGGGATGGGCCCGCGCCGTGGGCACAGGTTACCGGTGACCGTGGGGACAGACCCGCAGTGCCACCGGGACAGGCCCCACCGTGGGGACAGACCTGCAGTGCCACCGGGCCAACACACCGCGGGTGTGGGAAACCCCCAGCAGAGGAGCGGGACCCGCTATCGCGACAGGGCTCCCTCCTGCTCGGGCGCTCCGCGATAGGGCCGGGCCCCTTGGTTCCTCCAGCAGCCCGGGGTGCCCGGGGCTGAGCCGGGTCCCCGTCCTGGGCCGGGTCCCGGTGCTCACCCCGCTCTGCTCCCGCAGGGGCTCCCAGCCGTGCAGCCGCGGCTCGTGGCCGTCAGCAAGACCAAGCCGGCCGAGATGGTGATGGAGGCCTACAGGCACGGGCAGCGCAGCTTCGGGGAGAACTACGTGAGTCGGAGGGCTGGGAGGGGTCAGCAGGGCTGGGAGGGGTCAGCAGGGCTGGGACAGGGTCAGCAGGGCTGGGAGGGGTCAGCAGGGCTGGGAAGGGCCCCTGCACAGGGCACAGAATCCAAGAATCATTGCAAGCCCTCCAAAGTCATCGAGTCCAAGCTGTGCCCAATCCCCACCTTGTCACCCAGCCCAGAGCACTGAGTGCCACCTCCTGAGTCTTTCCTTGGACACCTCCAGGAATGGGGACTCCAACACCTCACTGGGCAGCCCCTTCCAATGTTCAGCAACGCTTTCCATGAAGAAATTCCTCCTGGAGGCTTGGGCCAGCCCATTTTGGGTGGCTCTGTGTGTGACACATCATTCCCTGGCCTCGTGTTGTTGAGGCACAGGTTGGCCCCAAGAACACACATCCCAAGGACACCAATTCTTTGCTTGCCTGGATTTAACAGAGTTCTCCTTCATTCTCCCAGGTTCAGGAGCTGCTGGAAAAAGCATCAGACTCCAGGGTAAGCACCCAATCCCCTTCATGCTTTCTTACCATGTGTAGCTGTGTCCTAGGAGCTGTTCAGTCAAAGTCCTGGCGTTTGTTAGGGGTTTGGTTGGATCCTTATCTGTGCAGATAAATGGTGGGTTATTCTTGGCTCAGTGCCTCTGCCCCATTCCCCCTCCTGCCTGGTTGGCTCCAGAGGAGCTTGGGAATGCATCTGCCTTAGTCATGATTTGTCTGCACTGTGCTTTGCCTTTTGTGCTCTGTTTAGGAGAAGCGCAGTCCTTTTTGAAAAAAAATGTTAACACTCAGTTTGGGGAAAATACCATTTTATGACTGTTGCACAAGAGCTTTGCCTTCGCTGTTCCATGGACAGCATTCCCTGCAGCCACAAACCCATCCCTCTCCAGGCTCAGCCTCAGCACAACCACAGGCTGAGTCTCTTAGGGTCAGCAAACAAAGATATTGGGTGTCTGCTATTTGGTTGTGGGCAAACTAAGACTGAAGTGCTGAAGTGGGGGAAGAGGGAATTGTTGTTCCAAACTGAGCATTCCCTCTGCTTTCAGATTCTGTCGTCCTGTCCAGACATCAAGTGGCATTTTATTGGCCACCTGCAGAAGAACAATGTCAACAAGCTGATCAGTAAGTGCTGGTTGGTTTGATGTGGGCAGAGGTCTTCCAGTGCCCAGATGTGTCAGGGAGGGTCAGGCTGGAGATCAGGGAAAGGCTCTTCTCCCTAAGGGTGCTGGGCACTGCCAGGGAATGGGCACAGCCAGGGCTCCAGGGAGGTTTGGACATCCAGGGATGGACAGGGTGGGGTTGTTGGGGTGTCTGGGCAGGAACAGGAGTTGGACCCAACCATCCCTGGGGATCCCTTCCTGCTCAGGATAGTTCTTGGTTCCCTGAAACACTACCCATGAGCTCCCAAATGCCTGCTGTAGGCACAAACAATCCCATGCCAGCAGAATTCCCTCAGCCTGTGTTCCCTCCCCAGCTGTCCCAAACCTGTTTATGTTGGAAACGGTGGATTCTGTGAAGCTGGCAGACAGAGTCAACAGCTCGTGGCAGAAAAAAGGGTCGTCCCAGAAGCTGAAGGTCATGGTGCAAGTCAACACCAGTGGGGAGGACAGTGAGTGGCTCTCTGTGACGTGTGCATGGCTTGGCAGGGAGCTGGGGCGGGCTGGGCTGCTGCGTGGGCTGATCTCCCTGTGCCTTTGCAGGCAAGCACGGCCTTCCCCCCGGGGACACCGCGGCTGCTGTGGAGCACGTCATCAACAAGTGCCCCAGCCTGGAGTTCGTGGGGCTGATGACCATTGGCAGCATCGGGCATGACCTCAGTAAGGGGCCAAATCCTGACTTCCAGGTAGGATTTTCTCAGAGCAAATGTCACTGTGGGCTGGTTTCCTGGTACAGTTTGTCTGTCCCAGTCAAACCAGTGCGAGTGAGGCTGTCAGGATGTAGGAGCACCTTGTGCAGAGCCCTCACTACCAGTGTCAGTGCAGGTGTGAGGCTTCTTTCTGCAGGGTGGTGCTCCCACCCATCCTCTGAAGCTGCAGCCAGGATTTTGGCAGGGCAGCAATTGCTGTGCTGGAGCCCCAGGTGAGGTTTCAGCCTCCTCTGTGTTGTCAGTAAATCTGGGGAACCTCCAGACAGTGTTACAGTGCTTCCGAGGGAAGTGTGGGAATTACAGGTCCTGTGTGGAGGTGTCAGGGATAGGCAGGAGTCAGGATCAGTGGAATGGAGCTGGCATGGCTGTCCAGGTGTATGACCTCTCCTGTCCCCTGGTGCCCTGCAGGTGCTGCTGTCCCTGCGGCAGGAGGTGTGCGAGAAGTTGAACCTGCCCCTGGACAAGGTGGAGCTGAGCATGGGCATGTCCACAGACTTCCAGCACGCAGTAAGTGTGTTCCTGCCCCTTCCCTGGGGGAGCAAACGTGCCTGTGCCTCAAATTCCAGCTCAGGTGCCACCCAAACAGGCCTCTAAGGCTTCCCCTTGGATGAAGGTCACAGTGCAGCCCTCCTGGTCCTGGGGCAGATCCCAGTGCAGCCCTCCTGGTCCTGGGGCAGATCCCAGTGCAGCCCTCCTGGTCCTGGGGGAGATGCCTGGGATCAAAGCAGCCCCTGGGTGTAGCTGTGGGTGCTGAGTCCGTGGGGAACCATGCTGTGAGAGCCAAGGCTGGGCTGTGGGGTGGTGGCAGTCCTGCCCTGAGCTGCTCCTCTCTGTCTCTCCAGATAGAGGTTGGATCCACAAATGTCAGGATCGGGAGCACTATTTTTGGAGAGCGGGATTATTCCAGCAAAGCCATCGGGGGCAAGGCCCCCACTGGGGGTGAAGGCCAAACAGAGGCCGTGACAGTGCAGGGGCACTGAAGGGAAAACAAGTGGCCTCACCAGAGGAGAGAGCTCGCCGTGGGAGACCTCACTATGCATTTTACCTCCCTCCGTGTCGGCACCTGATCCTGACGGTGAGAGGGAATTCCTCGGAACAGAGGCCAGAATGCCTCATGATCATTGTGATTATAGAGTACCCCTAGAAACTGGAGATCTTCATAACCAACAAGGAAATTGAGGATTGGAAGTGGCTGTGGTGTCTTGGTTCCTCAGGGTCATCGAGGACAGAGACCTTGGGGGAGCTGGGCTGCACAAACAGGTGTTTGTCAGGCTGGAGCTGCTGCCGAGCAAGGCGGGTGTCCTGCAGCACTGCAGGTGGTTGTTTTCACTGAGGACTAAATGCTTCATTCAACATGTTGTGGTCTCGCCAGAAACCTGTAAATGTTTCCCCAAATAGAAGTTTTGCACGTGGGATGGTTCCACAGGAGCTGGGATGGGGCCATGCTGTGGCCATGGGAAAGGGGTGAGTGACAGGCACAGGGGACTGAGGAGCTCAGCTGCCACTGTGAGTTCATGGTGTGATGCTTTGGCTGCACATCACAAGTGTGGGAGTGACTTTTCAGCTCAGTTTTGTCCTTTTCAGGCTGACATTAACTTTTCCCATGGCTCTGTGGCTGCCCAGATCTGCAATGCTTTCCCCCTTCCCTTCCTTTCCCCTCCTCTGTTATTGGAAATTATTTTCATCCTGCCTAGTAGTTTTGCTGCTGTTTTTGGTCAGAATGGGGGTTTTCTGCCAGGCCTCTGCTCTGCCACCAGCTTGCTGCTGCTTTCCAAGGTGAGTCCCTCATGGTTTGGTGCCTGTGCCATCCCCTTTACACCTGTGTGAGGATAACAGTGCTTGGCTCAGGGCAGCATAGAGCTTTCCTTGGGAAAATACTTCAGAAAAGGAAGTCTTACTGTCCCACTGCATTCTGGGTTCCTGAAAAAAATCATTTGGCCAGTGAGAGAGCTTCTAGGCTGTGTCTTAACATCCTTTCCTGCTTTTGGAAGAGGGAAATGGGACTGTCACTGCAGGAACTTTCCTTCAGGTGTGAGCAGAAGCTTCTGCCTTTTCCTGTGTTCAGCCAGTCTCACAACCTGTGTCACAGCTAATATTTGGGCTTTTGTGTCTGCTAAGAGGAGGAGAGCTTGGCTGCCAGCAGGAACATCCTCCCCAGGCTTTGCTGTGTGTGCGTGTGGTTAAATCTCGCTGTTGGTTTCACTCTCCAAAAGCTGAATGTAAAGGAAAAGAGAACTCCACCACCAACCTGTCGTAGCTCCATGGTTTAGAAGTGCCGGGGCTCAGAGCCACCCCCCTGGCCGTGTGTGGTTCATAGTCTAGTAATAAACAGTGCTCAGTGCAATGCCATCTGTGCCAGCTCGACAGCTATTAAAGATGTTATTTTTATGTTCCAGCGTGGTGAATAAATGCCCTGAGCTGCCCTTGGAGCTGTTTCCCTCCCCGAGCTGGGGCGGGGACAGGAGGGTGGTTCAAAGGCAGCTGGCAAAGGAAGCGAAGCGGGTGCGGAGCAGCGTGGTCGGGAAGTCGCCGTGGCGCTGGGCGACATGTCGTGTGTCGCGAGCTGTCCCCGGAGGGGCCCCTGGGTGGCGCTGCCGGCACGGGGCCCGCCGCCGCGGTCGCCGTGTGCCCACCTTGCTCAGGTGCAGAGCCCCTGCTGAGGGGGCTTGGGGGGCTCCCTGCGCGGGGCTGCGGCACAGCAGCGCGTCTCGGCGGCCCCGGGGATGCGCTTTGCCCAGGACACCTCTCCGGGACACCTCTCGGGGCTCTCTGGGCTCTCTCCGGCCTGGCCCACCTGGCCATGGGGGAGCAGCCGGGTGCCGTGCAGGGACAGCCCGAGCTGGGCTGTGGCAAGGCTCTGGACAGGAGCGGGGATCTGCGAGAGCTTCTGCTCCTTGCTCTGCAGCTGCTTCTCCCACCCGTGGATCCTCCCGCTGACTTTACTCCTCGTGCTCGGAAGGTTCCCCCCCTTCCCACGTGTCTGAGCCTCCCCGAGGCCAGAGCAGAGGGCGCTGCCCACGGGCACCTCCCGGGGCACCCGCCTGGAGCCCGAGGCGGGCAGTGCGGGAATGCGGCGTCGGTGGCACCGGACAGCTGTCCGGGGGCGCGGGCGCAGACCACCCGCTCCCTCGGCAGAGGTCACCCGGCAGATGGGAGCTGCTGGTCCCTGGAGTGCAGCCAGCGGGCCGCGGATGAAAGGCTCCCGGCCTCCGAATGAGCCGCGCGGAGCCTCGGCCCCCGCCCCCGGCCGGGTTTGCGTCCGTCCGAGCCCCGGCCGCGCTGGGAGCGGCAGCTCGGGCTCCCCGCGCCCCGCCCTGGCCCGGGCAGTGTTTGCCTTGGAGGATTCCGCCGCCCTCCTGACTTCCAGCGGCCGATGGTGCTGGCGTTGTCCCCTCTGGAGAGAAAGCATGGCCCCAGGATTCCCAGCGATCCCCTGGGGTCACCCTTGTTCCCACATGTCCCTTGGATGGGGGCTGGACCAGGCTGACCCCCCCAGAGCCTCAGCACTTCACGTGCTCTGTGGTGAGAAACTTCCTGGGGGCCTGGAGCACACCCATGGGCAGACTCGGCTGATTCCAAGGAGGATAAACCCATTGGTGATGCTGGACAGGGTGTTTGCTGCTGCTCCTTCTCCAGCTCCTGGGAAATGAGTACTCCTCACCCTCGGGGAAGCACCAGGGCTAAAGCAGCAGCGGTCAGGAGCTGGGCTCAGCTCCTGCTGCTCCTGGGTGCTGCGGGCAGGTGGGAGCTGGGACACCAGAGCAGCTCGGATCCCCCTGCAGCCCTTCAAAGTGGGAAGTGTGTTTATTTCTGGGATATCGGTTTTCCGGCAGGAAGAACGGCCGCTGCCAAGGTTTTTATTGGATCCCAGTGAAAGGAACTGAGAGAGTCTCGTGCTTGTTGTCTTTCCCTGTGCCTGCAGTTAAGGAGGTTTTTTACCTTGGAGTGGGAGGGAGGGACACAGGGATTTGGCATCCAGCACTGTGGTGATGGAGTTTCAAACGGGTTGCCTTGTCTCCTGGGCCAGAGGCATCAGGAGGGGTCAGGGCTGGAAAGGCAGGGAGAGGGGCTTGGAAACAGTTGAAAGAACCCGAACTCTCAGGCTCAAAGCATGTGGAAAGTGTTGCTTGAGCTCCTCTCCTCCAGCAGGGCTGGGGCAGGGTATTCCACACATCGCAGTTTGGACAAGGTTCTCACTGTTCTTGGAGTTTAGAGACTGAAATTCTGAAGAGCAGGCACAGAGGTTTGATTGCTTCAGAGTGTCATGGATGCAATTCCACTGCTGGTACTGGAGCTGCTGGAGATGCAGATTTTTTCATTTCAGGTCATCCAGTGAAAGGAGGTGGCTGGCCCTGTACCCTGAAGTGTTTTGGGGTGTCCCTGTGTGGTGCTGTGCTGGGCGTGTTGTGAATGTCTGACACAAGGAGTCTCTCTGCCTTGTGGGAATGCCCAGGGAGAGCAGCAGGCTCCAGCCTAGAGGCTCATGCCCCCACAGGAGGGAGGGAAGCCCACTCCTGCTCTGTGCAGTGCTGGAAGGGGGGGGGGCCCACTCGCCATGGGGCCTCGGGAGGGCTCCCTGCTGGGCTGATGCTCGCAGGATCCGCGCTGGACACAAGCAGCTTCCTGCTTCTCTTCCAGCTTCAGCTGCAGGACCTGGGACCAACACAGAATCAAAGAATGTTTTGAGTTGGAAGAGACCCACAAGGATTGTTGGGCCCAGCTCTCGGTACTGCATAGGACAACCCCAGGACAATCCCACCCTGTCCCTCAGACCCTCTCCAGAGGCTCCGTGAGCTGGGGGTGTCCTGGGCCAGGACTCGCTCCTGGGGCAGTGTCATTCCATGGTGCAGGACAGACCCAGGCAGGGAAAATTCTGCTCAGTGGAAAAAAACGGGAAGGAAAAAAAAAAAAAAAAGACGGAAATACGTGGGACACCTCATTGTCTCTTTCACCAGCAGGATGATGCTGGTCTCCAGGGCTCTGGGGCCCCACAGCTGATCCCAGTGCCAAGGTGGGAGGTCTGTGGCGGTGGGACTGGCCACGGAAGAGCCCTTGGGGCCACAGACCTTGTCCCTGCCTGGGTGCCCGGGCCGGGAGCTCTGCGGGCTCCGGGCTCTTGTGCTTCCGACCGAAAGCACACGTGGGAGCAGCCCCGGGTGAGAGCTGAGCAGCTCTCCGCTCCCCGGCGCCCACTGCCACGGCGGGCTGTATTTATTTGGAGAGAGGAGTAAACTTCTCTTGCCCTCCAGGAGCTGTTGGTCCTGGAGACAAACCGCATTTCCAGCGTCGTCTTGTCGTCCTTCCATGACCCTTTTCCTCCGCTCCCTGGCACGGGGTCCTGCAGACTTCATTGCCGGCTTTTGATCCCTTTTGATTTCGAGCCGTGGCCTCGGAGAAGCCGAGCCCCGGGCGGCCGAGAGGGCTGGAGCCAGGCGAGAGGCAGCGGGGACGCGGGAGGGGGGAGCGGGAAGAAAAATATTGAACTTAGTGAGAAAAGCAGTGAAGCAAAGAGGGGAGCCGAGGGGGACGAGTGTTAACTGCAGAGCGGAGGCTGGGAGGGGACAGGGCAGCGTGACCACGGAGTGAACTGAGAGTTTGGGCCGGGAGCTCCTCCAGGCGTGGGGTCCCGGGGTCCCGCAGGCAGTGGAACCCCAGAGAACTCCCAAAAAAATCACACAAAGATCGGCCGGGCCCACGTGTGTGTCACCACCCTCGACACGGCGCCCTGTGCTTGTCACAGACGGAATGTCGCAGCGAGGCACCGCGCGGTGGCCACACGGACCGCGTGGGCTCTGACCCACGCAGGGCTCCAGCTCGGCCCCGCGGTGGGATCAGCTGGAGCGCTCCGGGGCTGGCGTGGGACCTGGAGACCGTCGCTCTCGGTCCTGCGGGACGCCACGGGGCTCGGGCTCCTGCCCGCGGGGGTCCCGCTCTGTTCCGTGCGGTTTCCCCCGCTCCACCACGCCGGTGCCGTCGGGGGGGC
>QUSF01000196.1:62633-81584 GCA_003676055.1 Chloebia gouldiae | reverse complement strand
CCCCGGGGAGCGGGGCGGCGGCGGGCGCGGAACCGGAGCCCGTAGCCGTGGCCCGGGGCCGGGGCCATGCGGCGGGCGGCGGCGCTGGTGCTGCTGGCGGCGGCGCTGAGCGGCCCCGGGGCCGGTGCGCGGAGCTGCCCCGCGCTCAGCCTGGGCTGCAAGTGCGCGGCCGAGCGGGCCAAGGCGGGTGGCGGCCCCGGCGCGCCCCGGCGGAGGGTCGTCTGCAGCGGCGGGGGGCTCCCCGCGCCGCCCGAGCCGCGCCTGCTGCCCGAGGGCACCGTCACGCTGTGAGTACCGCGAGCGGCAGCGTCCCGGGCATCGCACCCGGCCCCGGGCATCCCCCCCTGCCCCCGGCATCTCCCCCGGGCATCTCCCTCCGGCCCGGCATTGCCCCGGGGCGCCCTGAGCGAGACGAGAGCCCACGCGTGGGTCGCGCTGAGCCCTCTACGTGCTGCAGCTGCGCGGTGGCAGCCCCCGCATCGCCCCGTGCCGGGCAGATCTGCGGGGACTCGGGAACCGGGAACGCGGGGCTGGGCGTGCAGCCCCGCGGGCTCCGGAGCGCTGGGAAGTTACTTTTTCGTCTCAGTAAGCGACTCTGCACCCGCGAAAGCGTCGCTCGGTGCTGCGTAGCGTGGTTTAAATCGCGTTCAAGGGGTGTCGTGGCTCTGGGCTGCCGGGGGAACCCCGCTGTCCCCACGGCGTCGCGGCAGAGCGGGGCTGGTGTGGACGTGAGGTGGAAATCCAGGAAACGGGCTCCTTCTCCTGCTTCCCTCCGCAGCGTTTCTGCGTGCTGGGGAACATGTTTTTGTTCGAAAGTGACTGCTGTCCCTGGAAATATTTACTGAGAGGCCATCAGGAGCGGTTAATGGGTTTGGTGTTTGTGCAGAGGTTCTAGCGCGGCTGCTTGATCCGTAAAGCCTCCTCTTCCTCGCGGCCCCCGTGCCGGGGGTTGGGGTTCAGCTGGAGCTGGCAGCTGTGTGCTGCTCGCTGCAGGGTTTATTTATAACTCCAGAGGAGATGTTTGAATTAAAATCTGGATTGGAGGCTGGGCTGGCAGCTCTGCAGCTGGGGGGAGCGTGGCTTTCCCCCGGAGCGTTGTCCCAGCCGAGTGGCTGTGCTGCCGGCCTGTGGCTCCCACCTTGCCCTCCTCCCTGGGGTGGCTGGGACGCTGCAGAGGTTGGGCTTGGGGCTGCCTCGTCCTGTCTGCTCTCCAATGCCCGAACCCCTGGGCCGTGTTGCCATTGCTCTGGTTTCTCGGGTGCTGCTTGCTGCTTTGGGGCAATGGTGGCAGTGAAGGTGACCCCACTGGCACCGCTGTCCCCATGTGCAGCGTGGCCATGAACGCGCCGGTGCTACGGGATGGTGCCATGAGCAGGGCCTGAGTGCAGCGACCACACTAAAGCATAAATTGTCCCAGAACAGCAGCACTGATGGGTGTCTTGGGCTTCCCTGGGTGGGAGACACTGGGGGGCCTCAGGCGGGTGACAGCTGGGCTCTCCATCACACTCGTGAGCTTTGCTCTTCATGTCTTTCCTCTTGCGGCCGTTTCTTGTGTGTCAGCCCCTCGCGAGCACTCATGGGGACATTCGGTCCTTTGTCAGTTTGTGTTTGGGAAAAGCATCCCATCCCACCTCCCAGGCCTGCTCCAGTGCCCTCCCCAGCTGTTCCCAGCGCGGCAGGGGGTTGCGCTGCCTGTGCTGAGGGCTCTCTTGGAGGGGCCGGGATGACCGTGCAGAAGCATTAGGGCATTACACGATCCCACTAAAACGTGACATGAAACCTACAGGCGTAGGCAGAAACCTACAAATATGCGGTGACCCTGGCTCTGCTCTCGTGCAGTAAACATGATTTATTCCAAACCTTTTCCAGATGGAACAATCAAAACCAGAGGCTCCGACTTTGGGAGCGTCTCCTGGAGCCACTGGGGTGCAGGCAGGGAGTGGAGGGGCCCAGGCATGTGGCAAGGGCTGCACGTGCCTTGGGGACATCCTGCTGGGGACAGCCAAATCTTGAATTCTGTGAATCAGCTGGGTGTGAACAGGGCTCCTATGCCCCCGGAGTGCCAGGTCTGGTCTGTCCCCCAGGGTGCTCAGGTCCCCTCTGTCCCCAGGGTGCCCAGGTCCGGTCTGTCCCCAGGGTGCTCAGCGGTGCTGTTGCCCCTGCTGCAGGAAATGTGTTTGGGGCAGTGACACTTCAAAGCGGAGCCGTGTTCCAGCGCTCATCCGGCCCAGCCTGGAACCAGGAGTGCCGGAGTGCTCAGCACAGGGGAGGCTCTTCCCAGCAGCCACCAGGCGGGAGGGACTCTGGCCTGGCCGCAGGTCCAGCTGCCCAGGCTGGGGCCAGGCAGGCGGCCAGAGAAGCTTCAGGAGGTCTGTCCAGTGGCTGCAGGAGGTCTGTCACCCCGTGGGTCCCTCATCCCACCTCCCATTTGGCTTTTCCCACACTCTCGCTTTATTTATCTTTAATTATCAGCCTGCACTGAGGAATCCTGCACTGCAGCTGCTGCGCATTTACCCCCCGCGCCTGAGAAACGCGCGCTGCCATCGCCCGGGACGGGCAGGGCGGGGATGGGGAACCAAGGACAAGGGCTGGGGGCTGCCTGTGGCCCCAGGGACCTGCCCTGCAGCCACTGCTGGGCTTGGCAGGGCCCCAGTGTCCAGGGGACGTGCTGGTGGCTGCTGGGGAATGTCTGCTGAGCAGAGCTGTGGCTGCTCTCCCCTCGCCCCCTCGCAGGGATCTCCAGGGAAGGCTGTGGGTCTGGGGAGGGGGGTGATGCCCACACATCCCCTACAGCCCCAGCAGAGGTTTCTCGTCTGCGCCCCCCCACCACCCCCCCCCCCCCCCCCAGTTTATGGCCAGGTCATTCCTGTGCCCAGCTCCTTGCGGGGAGGAAGGGGTGCCAGCCTCGGCGCATTGTGCTGTCACCCCATGCTGACTCGTGGCCCCAGAGGGGTCACCTCGCTGTGCTGGCAGGGCTGGCACCAGCACAGCCTGGGGCACAGTGTGGCCCCAGCCCCACATCCTGCTCCGGTTAGGACTGGAGGATTTGGCACCTCTCGGGCCGTGCCATCCCTCCAGTGTGGCTGAGAGGTGCCGGGGTGCTGCAGACAGCGATTAACGAGGCTGTAATCCCCCCCAGCTGACCCTGTGCTAATCACCCCATGGAAAAAGTGCCACATCCCTAACGAGGGCTAGAGAGGCTGGGCCAGCCCCGCTGTCACACGGGCGGGAGCCCAAACCTCTTCCAGATGTGGAATCCCAGCACAGGCCTCATTTATGTGCACAGCTTGATTGCACTGAAATTACAGATTGTCTGCAGGGAATAGAGGGCTTTGACTTATGACCAATTTCCAGTTCTACTTGAACTCCCTGCTCCAAGGCTGCTCTATCCTGGGCTCTGCAGATGGTTTCTTTCTGAAGCCTTCTTCAGCTTTTTATTTGTTATTCACTGGGCTGCAGCTCCATCAGGTTTGGGTTTTCCAGGGGCTGTAGGTAGTGGTGCTGCCCTGTGTGCCAGAGCATCCCGGCCCAGGCTGGCTCGGGAGGCTTCACCCTCTCTCCAGGGCTTATTTTTCCTGTGCTAACAAAAGCCGAGGGTTGGAACAATAATTTTCAGCATCCGAAATAGCCTGGTGTGACGTGAGGCTGAAGGAAATGCCCGGGCACAGCACAGGGAGGGGAAGTGCCCCCGAGCACCCAAACAAAGCAGGGAGGGGGGGATCCCACAAGATGTGGGGTCCCCTCTGGGATGCAAGGTTCCTTCTGGGAGCTATGGGGTCCTTGCTGGACTGTGGGTTCTCCCCAGGGATGTTGTGAGCCCCTCTGGGATGCTGCAGAGTCCCCCTGGGATTCTGTGGGGTCCCTCTAGGTTGCTGCGTGCCCCCCCGCCCCGAGATCCTACCGCCCCCAGAGCCTTTCTCATTGCCAGAGCCTTCAGCACCTCTCAGCAGCCCCGAGGCCCCTCTTTTCCCTTCCCGAAATCCCTGTGCAGAGCAGCGTGCTTGGGGCGCAGCCTGCGCCGTATCTGCTCCCAGCATATGCTTTGAATTAATGCACTTGGAGAGCAGAGCCGGGCCGGTCCCCGCCCCCAGCGCGGCCCCCCAGGAACGCCGCTGCCTCCCCGGCCCGGCCTGGGGAGCCACCGTCTCCCCGCGTCCTTTTTTGGTTGGGTCCAGAGGAAGTTTATTGTTTCAGCAGCCCAGTTTCTGGAGCTGTTATTTATCCAAGTGGATTCCAGCACGCTTGAAAAAACAATCTTGTTTTTTTCACTTTTGGCTCCTCTTTTTGAGATTAAAAAAAGAGGAGAAGAAGGGATCTGTATCTCTCTGCCGGCAGCCTCGAGGGCTCCAAGCCCCCACAGCCCTGGCGCGGGGGGGTTGGAGCACGGATGCTGCACCCCTTCCAGGCTGGATCCCCGGGATGGGAGGATGCTCCTTGGGGCTCCCCCCACCATCCCCGCCACGCATCCCCCATCGTTTCCGTTTGACTCCATGCTCCAGTCCTTAATCCCCGCATTGTCCAGAGGGACTTTTCCAGCCGCCGCTCAATTAGGCGATTATTGTCCCCGTGGCGGGGCTGTCCCGGCAGGAGCCCCCCGCCCGCCCCCGGGCACCAGGCAGGGTGAAGGAGCTTCTCCCGAGGGAGGTGGGAGGGTTCTGGAGAGCACTGAAGCCTGGGGCTGAGACCCCAGCCCTCCCTCCCGGGCTGGGCTGGTGGCTGCTCCTGCTGGGCTCAGGGGTCCCAGCCTGAGCTGGGAGAGGAGCAACAGCTCCAAAGGCCACGGCTCTGTTTCCATGGCCTGCCGAGCCTGCAGATGGGTGGGATGGGAGGGCACCGGGCCCCCTCTGCACCCCCAGACCTCGAGGAGCATGTGGGAAACCACTGAAAGCCTGGCCTGGATCTCCCAGCCCAGCAACAGCAGCTTGGCCCCGGTGAGCCGGGGCCTTACAGCCCTGAGTCATTGGTTTACAGCCCTGCAGCCCCTTCCCCTCGCTGATCCCTCCTCCCAGGGGTCTCTTGGGGTTTGAAAGGCAGTTGGGGGCTCTGGGTCTGTCCCCACAACTGAGCCTCCAGCGTGGCCCAGGGGCTGCTGGCCCAAGGCCCCCACAGGCTGGGTTGGGGTGGCCTTGTGGGCTCACTGATCTCTTTGTATTTTGGGGGTTCTTAGTTAATATTCTGGAAGGGGACAGTGCCAAGAACCCACACATGGTTCTGCTGCCTGTGGACATGTGGGAATGGAAAGTGCCATGGAGCCTGATGAGAACTTCCTGGGGATAAAAAAAAAATCCCTAAAAAACCCAAACAGAAAACAATTTGGAACATAATCTCCATGAAACTAGAGAAAACAAAACAAACCCGTGTTGGAGGATGTGGGTTGGAACTGGGGAGTGTGACCCAGATGGCTTCTGTGGGACAAGGAAGAAAAGAGCCAGGATCCCTACCCAGGAAAAGTTTTAGTGGCGGGAAAATTTTGGGCAAACTGTCACTGTCAGCACAGCCTTTTTGTGCCAAGCCCTCCCTTTAGTCAAGGATCTCTTTTCCTTGAGAAAGGACAGACCTGGGCAGCTCCTGCAGCTCAGGGTGCCCTGAGCCGTGCAGGGGTCCCGGCCTTTTCCTGGAGGGGCTCCTGGGGTAGCTTTGCCCCGGCTGGGGTGGCCCCAGCTAGGGCGGCAGGTCCCAAGTGCGGCCGATGCTGCTGGAAGTCGGGAGCGCTGCCTTTGAGGGCAGGAGCTGTGGTGTTGTGGCAGAGGTGCAGAGGTCCCGGGGGTCTGAGCGAGCCTCCCCGGGGCTCGGCCGCGGCTGCATCCCCCGGCACAGCCCGTGCCTTCGGTTGTGAAATTTCCTGCCGCTGGGTTGAAAACGTCTTGCAGCCCTCCGGGACAGCACGGCCTTGAGCAACAGCCCCTACCGATGCCGTGGCGGGGAACCGGGGCGCGCCACGGGCTGCCGGGGCTGTGCCAGGAGCGATGGAAACATCCCTGGACGCTGTCCCCTGCTCTGGGAAGGGTCCCGGGCCGAGCTGGGGCGAGCCGAGCCCCGGCAAAGAGTGCTCCCGGCGGGGAGGAGAGGGCCAGGCACGGCCCTGGCCGTGGCAGCTCTGGCCGCCGGCGTGTGGAAGCAATTTGCAGCTGTCGGGGCCGCCGGACGTTTCCGCTCCCCGCCGCCGGGTCCAGGGCCCCGCGGACGCGCCGGTGCCCGGTGGCGGCTCCTCATTAGCACAGGATGCGGGGGCTGCGCTGCCGGACCCCGGCCCTTCCCTCCCAGCCAGCCTGCGGGGGGCTGCGTGTCCCGGTCCCGGTCCCGCCCGAGCCGAGCGCGGCGGCGGCTCCGCGGGCAGCGCGTCCGGGCGGGCCGGACGCAGCACAGAGCGGCCATTCAGCCCGGCCGCCGGGCCCGCCCGTGTGTAAACAGCCCCGGCCCGGCCCTCAATGAGCCTTTTTTCCAGCGGCTCCCCCGGCCAGGCCTCCAGGGTGCCCTCCCGGCCCGGCTGCCGCCTGCCCCCGCTCCAGCTCTGGGTCCATTTGCCGGCGCTGGCGTCGGCGGTGCCCGCCCGGGAGTTCCGGGGAGGCAACGCTGGTCCCCGAGAGCGGGTCTGTCTCTGCTAATTGCGCTAACGAGCTCTAATGAGCTCCTGGCTGAATCGCCGGGTGCTAGTGCCCTCTGTCTACTCCCGTCACCCACAAGGGGCCCTTTGGTCAGCAAAGCTGTTTGTTTTGGGGTTAAATCTCACTGCTGGGAGGCCACAACGACCATCATGAGCTGGGGGGCCCCTTCTGGCTGCAGGTCCTTGGGGTGCCCCCATGGTGCTGGGGTGGGGGTCACCTCTGGCACAAGGAACTCCTCGCACCAAGGTGATGCCCCAAGAGCCAGCACGGGGATCCCCTGGCAGCCAGCCCGTGTGCTCCATGGCATGAGGACCACGCAGAGCATCCCTGCATGGCTTCTGCATCCCCACAAGGCCATTGCATTCCCTGTTCCCACCTGGCCATGCAAGCCTGGCCCTGGAGGGGACACCTCCGCGACCACCACCGCAGGGGCACAGCCGGGGCTGTGGCTGCTTGTGGGGGTCTGTCTGCCTGTCCTCCCTCCCCACCAGCTCCTGGGCTACCAGGGCACGGCTGGGGCCTGTGGCAGGTGGGGTAACAGGGCCTGCCCCTCTCCCTCTGCTCTTCCCACAGTCTGCTGAGCAACAACAAGATCACGGTGCTGGAGAACGGCTCCTTCTTCGGGCTGCGAGCTCTGGAGAAGCTGTGAGTGGGGCTTGGGCAGGAGGGTGGGGGGCAGTGGAGTGCAGGCTGGGCTTCCAGGGTGGCTGCTAGCACCATCACTCACGTTCTGCCCCTGATGTGCTGCAGCAGGAACAGCACTGCAGCACAGAATTTGCCACTGGCACCCCCGGGCATCCCGGGGACCCCAGGAGCTGCAGTGGGGTGGGAGGTGCCGGGGGGGGCCCTCTGTGAGGGCTGGTATGAAAAGAGACATTGTGCCCCCGAACAAAGTCAACTTTCTTATCTCTCCATGAAAGGCATCTCTATGGAGAGAGCTGCAAGGAGGGGAGATTTATGGCCCCCATATGGGTTTGATCTGTAGGTATGCAGGCGCAGGGACCGGCACTGAGGGTGTTTTGTTCCTGCCGCGGCCCTGCGAGGGTCTCACACATTCCTGTGCTCTGTGGGCTCCCGTGGAAACCCCCACGGGACGTTTTTTGGGGTGAGTGAAAAGCACTCACCTGGGGGACAGCATCCCACATAGCAGAGTACTCCCCAGCGGGGCTCAGGGTGTGGGGTCACCTCCTGCTCCAGGCACTGCAGCCTCGTGGGCAGGAGGGATGGTGGGACACGGGAAGGAACAGCCGGGAGGACATCTGGGGAGGAGCACGGCTCTGCGTGCCCGGGGATCCCCTAAAGGTCACCATATCCTGGGAGAGCAGCTGCCCCAGGTCACCTCCTGCTCACCACGGGGTCAGGGGGGCCCGGGGCCGGTGGGCAGCGCTCCCCCAGCCCGGCCGGCCGCTTCGCGCTGCGCCGCGCCTGATTGCCCTCGACAGGAGCCAGAATTGTTTTCATCGGGTCACTCTGGGGCCGTGGCGCAGACGTGCCCCATGGAGAGCCCGTGCTGGCACGGTGGGGACACCGCGGGGGCTGCGGGGCCCCTCGCGACCCAGCCGGGGCTGGCAAGGCCCCCGCCCCCCCACGGCACCCACCGTGGGTGCTTTGGGGTCCCACAGCAGGGGGGAGAGCCCATTCCCTGGGTGTCAGGGGTGCCCCCACGGACCACCTCCCCCTGGCTTGGCATCTGCAGTGATTTGTAACGGCGTAATGAGATTAATGAGTCTGAGCGGGGACGGTATGCGGCGGCGGCTCATTAGCAGAGCTCCGCTTGGGAACGGCCTTGGGGGGATGCGAGGGGGCTCGGTGGATGACAGCAGGGACAGGGATGGACTCTGTCCGTCCATCCGTCTGTCTGCTGGGCTGCAGTGGGCGCACAGGGAGTTGTGGGCTCACCCCGGCCTGCTCAGGGCAGTGAATCAGGATGGCTCAGGTCCTTGGGGCCAGGGTTTGCTTCAGTGGGGGTCTCTGTGCCCTCGTGGTGATTGGGGTCCCCATGCACATGTGGTGCTGGGGTGTCCCCGCACACACATGGCACTGAGCCACTGCTGGCTCTCGTGCCACTGGCTGGGGGAGGAGGGGGCTCAGTACCGCAGGAAATGCAAAGGCAGACGCGCAGAGAAGGGAGAAGAGGAGCCTTATCGGAAATCAGCAGCAGCAGCCCCGGCCCAGCCCGCGGGAGGAAGTGCCTGAGTGAGGAAGGCTGCTGCTGGCGGAGCGCCAGGCTGGCTGCAAACCCCTGGGGCCCAGCACGGTCCCCGGCCGGTCCCATTCCCAGCTGGTGGTGCCTGCATCACCCAGACCCCCCAGACCTGGCCAGGGGCCGCAGGTTTTGTCACTGGATGTGTTTTGGCTGGCAGGATGTGCTGGGGGTGCTCTGGCAGTGGGAATCCCTGGGAAACCCAGCTGGACGGGGAGCTGGCAGCGGTGGTCGCCCTGGGCAGGAGCCAGGGGGTTTGCAGGACGGGTGTTCGTGGCAAGAGGGCTCCTGTTGGTGCAGGCGGCGGTGCAGATGAGCGGAGCTGTTCCTTCAGCACCAGCGCTCACCTGTGCACACCTGCCCGCACACCTGTCTGCCCTGCCGCTGCCGGGACGTGCGTCCGTCTGCCAGCTGCGCTGGGAGCGGCGGGCGCTCTGGGCAGGGCTGTTGCATCAGCCCGGAGGGCCGGGATGACGCCGGCTGCCTTTCCTCTAACCGAGGGGCCCCTCTCGTCTCGCCGGTGGGACTCCCCCCCTCGCGGCCCGGCTCTGCTGAAGGGGTCGCAGCACTCCCCATCCCGGCCACTGGCTCGTGGCCCTCCAGCGGGGCTGTGGCTCACAGAGTGTCCCCAGAGCCGCAGGCAGAGCAGCGGGAGACCCAGCGACAAGCTCCGCGGAGACTGCTATAAATAAACACGGATCCATATGGATCCCATTTCCTCTCCCGGACAGCGCCGGTGCTCAGCAGAAGCTGCCGCGGGTCCCAGGGGCTGCCCAGAGTGGCCGATGCCATCAGTGCTCCCCACCCTGCCGGCAACCGCCCCGCGAGTGTGTGCCAGGCAAGCCCCTGATTAGGTGTGCTCCCGCAGTCAAGCTAATTGCTCAAAGGAGCTGTCCGGGGCTGTGCTCTTATCGCACACACAGGAGATGACCCGCCGGGATACGGCTGCTCCGGAAGCAATGCCGGGCCGGTGCCAGCAGCCAGTGCCTGCCAGGGAACACTCGATGCTCCGCAGGGCACCCAGAGTTTGCCCAGGGGCTGGCATCCCCCCGAGGGCGGCGGATGCGCCTTCCCTGCATCCCTTGGAGAGATAACCAGATAGAAATGGGATGGAAAACTGCTCATGAGGCCCCGGCTGGGGGTGGGCAGTGCCTGGGGGGCCAAGGAAGGGGATAGGGGCGGGGGTGGAAGGGGTGTGCTCATGCCCCCAGTGCTGTGGCTCCTGGAGATGGGGCTCCCCGCAGCACACCCCCAGAGCTGTGCCTGTCTCCCCGCAGGGACCTGAAGAACAACCTGATCAGCACAGTCCAGCCAGGCGCTTTCCTCGGCCTCCCCGAGCTGAAGCGGCTGTAAGTGCTGGTGCAGCCCCTCGGACGCCTCAGGGTTGGCCTGGGGACAACAACGGGGACAGCGGGGCATCCCCAGCCCTGATGGCCCCTCCACTCACCTCGCAGGGACCTCTCCAACAACCGCATCGGCTGCCTGAGTGCCAGCGTCTTCCAGGGCCTCCCCAACCTTCTCCGACTGTAAGTGGCTCCCTGGGGACACCCTGGCCAGCCCTGTCCCTGTCTCCTGAGAGCGAGGGGGTGTGCAGACACATCAAGGGGCCTGGGAGTGTCCCCTCTCCCAGAAGCTCCCTGGCCACCTCCATGCCATCTTTCTCTCCTGTCCCGCAGGAACATGTCCGGAAACATCTTCTCCAGCCTCCCGCCCGGTGTTTTTGACGAGCTCCCCTCCCTGAAAGTCGTGTGAGTTGGTGCCCTGGGATTTCAGCACGCGGGGGGGCCCTGCTGAGGGTCTCAGGGCCGGCATGCGCCCAGCCCTGCGGGTGCCCCGTGACACCATCCCTTGCAGGGACTTTGGCACCGAGTACCTGACGTGTGACTGCAACCTGCGCTGGGTGCTGCGCTGGGCCCGCGAGCGGCCGGCGCAGATCTCGGAGCGGACGGCCTGCGCCTTCCCCCGGCAGCTGCGCGGCGTGGCCCTGCGAGCGGCGCGGGACGGGCAGCTCCGCTGCGGTGAGCCGGGGCCGGGGCGGGGGCGGCGGCGGCGGCGGTGGCGTGGGCTCACCTGTGTCCCCCGCAGCGGGAGCCCCGGAGCTGCACACCCACCACCTCATCCCGTCGCTGCGCCAGGTGGTTTTCCAGGGCGACCGGCTGCCCTTCCAGTGCACGGCCACGTACCTGGACAACAGCACCCAGATCCGGTGGTTCCACAACCGCGAGCCCGTGCAGGAGGATGAGCAGACAGGCGTCATCGTGGAGGAGAGTCTCATCCATGACTGCACCTTCATCACCAGGTCAGGGATGGGGCCAGGATGGGAATGGGGATGGGATCGGGACTGGGATGGAGACGGAATTGGGATTGAGATGGGGAGAGCGATAAGGATGGTATGGGGACGGGGATGACCACTCGTGGCCACAGGACTCACAGGTGTGTGGGTACCAAGTGCTGTGGGTCTGCTGAGTGTGGGCACCTTTGGTGCTTCATGGCCTGCATCCCCTGTCCCCGAGCTTGGGGGATCGCTGTGAGGTAGCCCCGTCATATCAGCCCCTCTCCTGTGCCCGCAGTGAGCTCATCCTCTCCAACATCCACGTCTCCGCCAACGGCGAGTGGGAATGCGCCGTCTCCACCTCCCAGGGCAACGTCAGCAAGAAGGTGGAGATTGTGGTGCTGGAGACGTCTGCATCCTATTGCCCTGCCGAGCGGGTCACCAACAACCGCGGGGACTTCAGGTGGGGGCCACCGTGGCGCAGGTGCCGCGGCAGGGCGGGATGCACGTGGCTGGTGCCACACGGAGAGCGAGCGGTGCGTGCAGGGGCCTGTGCTCGCCGCAGGTGACCGCGCGTCTGGTAGCGATTAACAGCACGGCTTTTGAAGGGCTTCCCGTGCCGGCGGCGCAGCCTGGCTCCAGCAGCAGAGGTGTTGGAATTTCTCTGGCACGAGACGAAAGGCTCCAGGCGCCCGCCGTAACCCCGGCGGGGCCCTTACGGAATATAAATTACTGGCACAGTCAATGTGGCTTAAATTAGCGGTGCCCCCCCACTGCCCGCTGCTTCCCCCCGTGCAGCCAGAGCCGAGGGGGATACGGGGCTGGAGAGGGTGGGGGCATTCGGGGGAGCTCCATGCCAGCCTCCCCAGAGCCCGGGGGCGGCAGCGGCTCTTGGGGGACTTCCATGCCAGCCTCCCCAGAGCCCGGGGGTGGCAGCGGCTTGCAGAGGGGGCTGCGGTGCCTGCAGGCGGAGCTGCACAGGGGTGCACAAGGGGAGCAGGCTCGGGGCGCAGCTGCCCGTGGGTCACTGCGCACGGGTGCCCGCAGGTGGCCCCGCACACTGGCAGGGATCACGGCCTACCAGCCCTGCCTGCAGCACCCGTTTGCCGCGGGGCCGGCGGGCGTGGGCTTGGCGGGCGAGAAGCAGGCGTGGCGGCGCTGTGACCGCACCGGGCGCTGGGAGGACGGTGACTACTCCCACTGCCTCTACACCAATGACATCACCCGCGTGCTCTACACCTTCGTGCTGGTGAGTGGGGGGCCCGGGGGCTCGGCTGCGCCGAAGGGGGCCCAGCCGGTGACCGTGGCCTTGCTGTGGCCGTGCCGCCCTGCAGATGCCCATCAATGCCTCCAATGCCCTGACCCTGGCTCACCAGCTCCGCGTCTACACAGCCGAGGCAGCCAACTTCTCGGACATGGTTGATGTCCTCTACGTGGCCCAGATGATAGAGAAGTTTATTGGCTACGTGGACCAGATCAAGCAGGTAATGAGCACTGCGGGTGTCACCTGCCTGCCCCAGTGCAGCCTGGTGTTTTTGGGGCAGAAAAGCATGAATTGGGGTGTTTCCTCGGGGGACGGCGGTAGCTCTTTGCAGAGCTGCTTCCTGTCTCCAGCTGACAGACGTGATTGTGGAAATGGCCAGCAACATCATGCTGGTGGACGACCACATCCTGTGGATGTCCCAGAAGGAGGAGAAGGCCTGCACCAGCATCGTGCGCTCCCTGGAGAGGATCGCGGCCCACACGCTGGGCAGCAACTCCCAGCACATGGCAGTGGTGAGGGGGAGCACGGGCTGGGGCTGGATGCTGGGAGGAGGGCTGGGCAGGCTGCTGGGTGGGATCTCTGGCCATGCCAGGAGGATCTGTGCCTGTGCCAGGGCTGATGATCCCCCTGCGGTGCTGGCAGAACTCTCGCAACATCGCCTTCGAGGCGTACGTGGTGAAGCCCGAGAGCTACGTGGGGCTGAGCTGTGTGGCGTTCCAGCGGTGGGATGGGGGCCCCCCAGGACGGCTCCCCGTGGCTGAGCAGGGTGCCGAGCCTACGCCCGACCAGCAGCTCAGGCTCCGCTGCACCACGGGGCGGCCCAACATCTCCCTGACCAGCTTCCACATCAAGGTACGGGAGCGCCGGGGGGCGGGGGGCTGGGCTCGGCCCCCGCTCACCAGTGACCGTGCGCCCGCAGAACAGCATCGCCCTGGCCTCCATCCAGCTGCCCCCCAGCCTGTTCGCCAGCCCCACCCCGGCCACGCCGGGGGCCGACTGCAAGCTCCAGCTGCTGGTCTTCCGTAATGGGAAACTCTTCTGCAGCACCGGGAACTCCTCCCGCCTCGCTGACGATGGCAAACGCCGCAGCGTGGCCACCCCAGTCATCTACGCCGGGACCTGTAAGGGCAGCATGGTGGGGTGCTTGGGGTGCCCCGTGGGGCTCCCTGGGGCATTGTGCTGGTGCTCCCTCAGCACAGAGCCGTCCCTGGGCTCGTCATGGGGAGATGGCAATGTGCCTAAGGGATGTGCAGGTCCCCTGTGCCCAGCCCCTCTGGGGGTGCCAGTGGAGGGGTGTCACTTGTCCTGCTGACCCGGTTTCTCTGTGGCTGCAGATGGCTGTGGAGTGGGGAACCTGTCAGAGCCGGTGGCTGTGTCCCTGCGGCACCCCGGGGAGGGCACAGACCCCGTGGCTGCCTACTGGAACTTCGAGGTGCTGGGGGGCATGGGGGGCTGGAGCGATGAAGGGTGCCAGCTGGCCACCCGCGAGCCCAACGTCACCTCCCTGCACTGCCGGCACCTCAGCAACGTGGCCGTGCTCATGGTAGGTGTGGGGCGAGCAGCAGGGCGGGAGCGTTGCCAGGGCGGGGAGCGTGAGGGCTGCAGGAGGTGGTGGGGTGGGGCACAGGGCTGCTGCTGTGGGGTCTGACGGGCTGTGCTGTGCTCTGCAGGAGCTCAGTGGGTTCCCCAGCAAGGCACAAGGCGCTGTGGAGGTGCTGCACCCGGCCATGTACACCTGCACTGCCGTGCTGCTGCTCTGCCTCTTCACCACCATCATCACCTACATCGTCCACCATGGGTGAGGGAGCATCCAGCGCTGTGCTGCTGCTCTGGGGGCTGGGCTGGGCTGGGCTGGGTGTCTCTGTGGGCAGCGGGAGGAGCTCCCCAGGTGCCAAGGGCTAGACGAAGGTGTATGGGCATGGCCGCCCAGTGACGTGGCCCCTTAGGACAGGGACTCTCAGGAGAGTGAGGAAGCACATTCTCAGGGAGTGTGCTGCCCAGCAAGAGGTCCTGGGTCCTGGTCCTTTGCCTGTGTGCAGGAAGGACCTGGCTGTACATCTCCTCCAGCCATGCTCCATGGCCAAGGACGGGCTGTTGGTGCCGCCCCCGGTGCAGGATTTGTGCCAAAGGCAGCCGCGGCTCTCTCGGGCCAGGCAGGAGCTCACAGGTGCCCGCTGTGCTCTTCCTCCTGCAGCACCATCCTCATCCCGCGGAAGGGCTGGCACATGCTGCTTAACCTCTGCTTCCACATCGCCATGACGGCCGCTGTCTTCGCGGGAGGCATCACCCTCACAGGCTACCGGGCCGTGTGCCAGGCCGTGGGTACCGGGCAGCGCCCAGCACCACGGGGTGCTGCAGGACGGGTGCCGGGGCGCTGCAGCATCCCCTCCCCAACCGCGGCCTCCTTCCGCAGGTCGGCATTATCTTGCACTACTCGTCCCTCTCTACGCTGCTCTGGATGGCGGTGAAAGCCCGAGTGCTCTACAAGGAGCTGACCTGGAAGACGCCACAGCAGCCGGACAGGGATACGTCCCAGGCAGCCCCCAGACCCATGCTGCGGTACAGACCCCCCTTCCCCCTGCCCTGGCCCAGCGGGGGCACCTCCGGGGGCTGGGGCGGGACTTGCTCCCCTGGACAAGCCCAGCCCGTGCTCTCCGGCGGGCTCCGGGTGTGCGGTGACGCTTCTCCCCTGCAGGTTCTACCTGATCGCCGGAGGGATCCCCCTCATCATCTGTGGGATCACAGCAGCTGTCAACATCCAAAACTACCACGACAACAACCCCTAGTAAGTGTCCTTGCTTGACCCTTCCTCCCACTGGGTGGCCTCCCTCTGCTGGGGCAGGGAAACTGGAGGCACTGGGAATCTGGAGAAGTTTGGGAAAAGGCCGGTGAGTTTTTTCCTGTGAGTTATCCATATACTGGGAAAAAATCGTCCAGGCAGCCGGCACAACTCCACAGAGCCGTGCCATCAGGGCAGGGGTGCGGAGCAGCTCCATGCCACGGCCCCTCAGAGCCCCTCTCTTCCTGCACAGCTGCTGGCTGGTGTGGCGGCCCAGCCTGGGCGCTTTCTACGTCCCCGTGGCTTTCATCCTGCTCGTCACCTGGATTTATTTCCTCTGCGCCGGGCTCAGCCTCCAGTGCCGACCCTCGCACCAGAAAGACATCCCGGAGCCGCTGGAGCCGGCGCCGCGGCTGGGAGGCACCAGTGACCTCCTGACGGACTCTGGGTCCATCTCGGTGACGCTGAACTCGGGGCCGCCCTGCCCCGAGGGGGACGGTGTCTACTCTCTGCGGGTGCAGTTCTGGGCGCTGGTGGCCACCCACGTGCTGTACGTGGCCCTGTGGACGTTCGGCGCCACGGCTGTGTCCCAGCGCTGGTACCTGAGCATCGTCTTCAGCTGCCTCTACGGCATCACCGCCGTGGCGCTGGGGCTTTTCATCTTCGTCCATCACTGCCTGCGGCGCCGGGACGTGCTCAGCTCCTGGTTCTCCTGCTGCCCTTCGTACCGGAACGCGCTGCCCATGCAGGCCTACGTGCACCCCAGGCTGGGGCCGGAGGACGGCTCGCAGGTCTTCATCGGCTGCGAGCCAGAGGCCGCTCGCTCCGGCGCCTCCTCCTCCTCCTCGCCCAGCAGCGCTGGCTCTGCCGGGGGTCGCTGCAAGCTCACCAACCTGCAGGTAGCCCAGAGCCAGGTGGAATCCCGCCCAGCACCCCGCCCAGAGCCAGACGCCGCCGACGGGAAGCCCCTCAGGCACACCAGCAACCTCCACGGCCGCAGAAGCCACCGGGGCAGAACTAAGCCGTGCCGGGACGGGAAGCACCACCGCTTGAAAATGCTGCGGGGCCCCTCGGAGCAGCCGTCCAGTGAGAGCGGGAGCCTCCACAACAGCCACTCCGAGAGCTACCCCAGTGGCAGGACCAGCCCGGCCAGCGGCGGCCGCGCGGGGCCGCGGCTGCCGCAGGATGGGGACGCGGTCCCCAGCCCCTCGGAGGGCAGCGACGGCGGGCGGCGGGTGCCCGACTTCGCCGAGGCTCGCCGGAGGAGCGGCAGCCGGGACAACCTGCGGCCTGGCGGCAGCGCCGAGAGGGAGGCGAAGCGCCGCTCCTACCCCCTCAACGTGGGCAGCCACAACGGCGGCCTCAAGGGCAGCAAGTACGACATCAACCTGGCCAGCGCCGACAGCGTGGCCGGCATGAAGACCGGCCTCTGGAAGAGCGAAACCACCGTGTGAAGATGGGGAAGGACCGACGGCCACGGCGTTCTCCTGCGGGAGCCGCGGCCAGAACTGCTCGGCGATCACCTCGTGCACTAACAGGGATGGGCGGCACGGCCGGGGGCTCCGGTCCCCCCGGGCACAGCACGATCCCGGGCCCACCCATCTCCCCGAGGAGGCCGCCGCGGTGCCGGCGGCTCCAGGCAGTCCTCGCCCGCCAGCAGCCGGAATTGCAGCCGTGCTTTAATCACTCCTGCATGTCACTTGAGATTGATCCTAAATGCTATTTTATATTCTACAGAGGAAATGTCTATTTTTCAAAGCTATATTATTGAATGTATATATGTATAGACAGAGCCGTAGGTGACGCGAGGGCCCTGCTCCCGCCCCTGGGCCGTGGCCTGCTCGTGCCATGACTGCAATACTCCCGCCGAGGGACCGCTCCAAGTGCCCTTCACGTCCAGGCACCGCAGCCCAGCCTGAGCACACTGCTTCTGGAGAGCAGCTGCTCCCTCTGCAGTGCTCCTGGCTGTGCCAGCCCTGGGGGTGGCGCGATGCCAAAGCCATAGTGCAAAGCCAAGCACAAGGTAAGAGGAGCCTCAGCTCCAAGGTGAGGTGATTGTCTGCACTGCTTTAATGCCAGACACTAAAGTAACGGCCAGAAAAGGCTCCAGACACTAAAACCACAGCCAGAAAATGCTCCCAGGCCCTCAAAGGCCGAAGCCATGCAATGGGGTGGTCTGGCAGATGTGTGCCACTGCCAGGACTGACCCCCTGTGCCAAAGCACCAAAGAACCAGGATGTGGGAGAGGCCCAGAGCAGCTCTGAGTCTTTAATCCAGGATTCAAGCTCAGAAAATACCTAGGTTTGCTATTAAGAAGGCAGAGACCATTCTGGGGAGCAGGGACCATTCCTGGGAATGCAAGAGAATGATGCCAAGGAATTAGGGACCTTCCTCAGACTATCAAAGAGCTGGAACCTGGATAAGCACTTATTATTCCCACTGAAAAACAAATTTCCCCTTTTTCCCAGCACACAGGTAAAACAGCCAGGCTGCAGAGAGGCTGCAGCACAGCAGAGAAGGAAGGCGAGAGCCTGGTGCCTCCCCTGCCCTTTCCAGCCTCCCCTGCCTCAGTTTCCCCTGCCTGCAAATGAGTTAAATAACGTAGCTACCTCCGAGGGGTCGTGGGGCTGGCAGGGCCACAAGCCAGGGGAGAAAAAAGCACTTAGTGGGGATTGGTCTCATCTGGGATCCACTCACCCCACGGGGCTGGGGAAACCCTGGGTTTAACCTGCCACTCCCTGCCTGCCTCGGCTTCTCTGCCCAATTAAATGTTTAAATATTTCATTGTCCCTGGTATTTAACACAGCTTAAGCCCTTACTGCAGCTCCTGCAGCCTCCCCAGCCCAGCTGATGCCCCATGGTTCTATTGCTTGCTGCATTGTGACAGTATTAGAGAAAAAGCTTTGTATTCTTAATTACACTTTGTTTTGTCTGTTTACAAGCGAATGACATATCAACAGAGCTTCCTGCAATATTCAGGGGGAGGGGAGGGAAATAATGCCAAAGAAATGCCTTTATAGGGGTCTTTTTGCATTTTTATATGAATAGAATGTTTCTAGCAGATATGTTTTGTTTAATATATTAAAGATATGCCAATCTGCCAAGATCTACTTGTGATTTTTCTCAGACTTCACGTTCAAATACAGCCTGGCCTGAAGTGTTTTGAGCCTCACAAAGTTATTCTGCTGAAGAATGAGAAGTCCAAGGTGAGGCTGCCATGGAAAACTTGGCACCTGTACTTTTATTTACTTATAACAGAAACATAACACGACCTGAAGCAGTCAATCCATAAAAAGCCCATTTTGGTCCAGCACATTAATGAGGACCCAGCCCAGCCTCATTCCCAGGGTGACTGTCCCTGCAGCACAACCACCCTGTCCCTGGCAGCCTTCACATTTCTGGTCCCAAAACCGTCCCTCTGGACCAGGGCCACCTTCAGGGCCAGGCCTTGGCCTTCCTGAAGGCCCGGATCTCCTCAGGGCTCCGCAGGTACTGCTCGATCTCGCTGTCCGAGATGGGCTCATCGCCCGTGAGGGCCGCGGCCGGAGCGCTCGCAGCTGCCGGCCGCGGCCTCTTCCTGGGCCGCAGGAGGCAGGGAGGGAGCAGGGGCCTCAGGATGCCCCCATGCTGCTGCTTCCCTGCCGAGGGACAGCCCTGCTGCTGTGCCACCGCAGGAGAGCTGCGGGGGCCCAGGCCTGGGCACTCCTGGCCTGGGGAGTCCTTATCCAGGGAGCCTGGGCTCACAGAGTCCTGCCCTGGGCAGCCCTGGCCCGAGGAGTCCTTATTCACAGAGTCCTTATCCAGGGAGCCTGGGCTCACAGAGTCCTG
>QUSF01000196.1:46355-62623 GCA_003676055.1 Chloebia gouldiae | reverse complement strand
TTATTCACAGAGTCCTTATCCAGGGAGCCTGGGCTCACAGAGTCCTGCCCTGGGCAGCCCTGGCTCACACAGTTCTTATCCAGGGAGCCCTGGTTCACAGAATCCTGCCCCGGGGAGTCCTTATCCAGGGAGTCCTTATCTGGGGAGTCCTGGCTCACAGAGTCTTTATCCAGGCAGCCCTGGCTCCCAGAGCCCTGGCCCAAGGCCGTGTCTTGCTGGCCCTGCCAGTCCTGCTGGCTGAAGGCGCGTTTCAGCAGGAAGAGCCGGTGCTGCAGCAGGTCCCCGATGTGCTTCACCACCGTTCTTTTGTCCAAGCGGAAGGCGCGCAGCCAGGAGAGCCGGGAGGCCATTCCCAGCAGGATCTCCAGCAGCTCCGCGAGCCTGAGGTGGGCCGGGGGGGGCAGGTCCACCCCTGCCAGGCGGCAGAACCGCGCCAAGGGGCAGCGGAGGCGCGGGCCGGGCCGCAGCGACTGCCAGGCCAGGAACGCCGCGGCCGTGACCACGGGCACGGGGTGCCGGCCGGTCACCAGCCACGTCTCGCTGGCCAGCTCCACAATGGCCATGGTGCGGGCCAGCAGCTGCTCCTTGTCCTCCAGGAAGGGCGCGGGGACGCTGGCCGTGGGCTGCACCAGCCGGAAGCTGCGGGGGCAAAGGGGCCGTCCTCAGGGCTTTGGGATTTTTTCAAATAAGAGGGTTTTGGGTTGTAAAAGGAAGGCTTTAGAGACAGTAGGATGGTGATTTAGAGTGAAGCAGTAGCTGTGAGATTTGTCAGCAGAAAAATTATAAAAGAAGTAGAAAAAAGGACAAATAGAACTATGGTTTGTGTATTAACGCTTGGGTAGAATAACTCTTTAAGTTGTAGAAAAGTATATCTAGTGAGATAATAAGAAGTTTTAAGCTTAATAATGGAGCTCTGTGCATAGTATCTTAAGGCTTATAAGTAAGTATTGTATTAGAAACAAGCAAGCATTGTTTTAACCAAAGCCACGTGTGCTTATGGTAGTTAGGTAAAACTACTGTCATTATGGTTTTGTTTCGTGTGATTGATCAAAAAACTTTTAAAGTAAATTGTAATATTAAGTTCTTAGTCTGCTGCCTAGGATGTGAGCTGCTGGCATCTTCTCATTGTCATAACCATGTAATAAGACTGATGCTAAAAAATAAATAGCTCGAGACACTTTCCTCAGCAAACCCGTCCCGTTTGTGATTTGCACACAGCCCCCGGCCAGCAATACGGGGGAACCTCGGGGACAAACACACCCTGCTCCTGCCGTGGCTGCCACTCCTGGACACCAGGAGCAGTTTCTTTATGGGAAGGGTTCTCAGGCACTGAGGGAAGGGGTGGAGTGCCCATCCCTGGAGGTGACACTCCGTGCTCTGGGCTGGGTGACAAGGTAGGCACCGGGCATGGGCTGGACTCAACAGCCTCAGAGATTCTTTCCAGCCCCAGGGATCCAGGATCCCATGATCCATGGTGCCTCCCTGAGCCCCTCTCTGCCCTCTCCAAACTGAGACTCACAGTCCAGGTGTGACACAGAGGGACAAAAGCCAGCCCAGCCCCAGCACACACACCTGTGCCACAGCTCAGCCCTGCCCATGGCCACACCCCAGCCTCTCCACCCAGCCAGGACAAACAAGGGCCCCAAAGGCCCCCTCACCTGTTCAGGTGCGTTGTCACCAGGTCTGCCAGGCTCAGGGCGGGCACCGAGAGCCCCAGCTCCCGCTGCAGGCTCAGGAAGACGCTGGCAAACAGCTCCTGCCGGGCGTAGAGCAGGGAGCACACGGTGCCCATGGTCAGGGGCCAGCGGTGCTGGCGGCACACCACGAACACGCAGCAGCCCCCCAGCAGCTCCTTCTTCTCCAGGCTGACCAGGTGGAAGGCGGGGAGCTGCAGAGCCCTCTGGAAGTAGGACACGGCGGTTTCCTCGAACACGGCCGGCAGCTGCAGCACCTTGCAGAGGTCCTGGACCCGCCGGATCCCTGCGGGATCACACACGGAGCGAGGAATTCCAGCAGGCAGCGCTCACCCAGCCCGGCACTAAAGCCCCTCCCAGGCCCTCAGGGCAGGCAGCACCAAGTGCCCTCCTCCGGCTCAGCTCCAGGGGTTTTGGGCACTTTTTCACCACTAGAACCAGGTGAAACAACTGGAGCGGCAGGCAGGGAGGAGGCAGGGGTGCAGGAGCTGCTCTTACCTCGCTGCAGGCAGCGGCTCAGCTGCTCCTTCTGGCCAGTGCTCTGGGAATAGGCGACCTCTGGAAAACAGGGGTGGATCAGTCAGTCCTGAGGAGAGTCCAGGCACAGAGACGTGGATCTGGGGCCAGCAGATGCCCACAGAACTGGACTGCAACAATCAGAACTGTCTGAGGGCGATGAGTTAGAGCAGCACAGGTAAAAGCGAGCTCTTGGATCTCCTCTGAGTCGGGAATTCCCTCCAGACAGAACCAGGCAACAGCCTCGGGGCTGCCCTGCTGCGTTTAAATCTCTTCTAAGAGATTTCAATGGGATTCTAATAATCTCTTTTGACAATAAGAGATTCCCCCAGTTTAAATTCAAAGCTCATCACCGGCTCCAAGGCAGACCCTGGCCGGGAAGTGCTGCGGGTGTGCCCAGGGCTGGAAAACCCCGCTGGTGCTGGGGGGATGGAGGGAGGGGGAGCGACCGGCCTGACCCGCGGGTGCCCGGCACGACCCCTCCGAACACAGCTCGGGGAGCGCTTCGCTTCTCGGACCGGCTCGGAGAGGCCCAAACGAGCTGCGGACCGTCGGTCCCGCAGCCCCCACCCCGAGCGCGGGCGCTCCCGGTTCCGGTGCCGCACCTCGCAGATGCTCCTCGTCCGTGTAGGTGGTGGTGAGGAGCCCCTCGGACAGGACGCAGCCGCAGGCGGCACAGACCAGCTGCTGCTGCGCGTAGTGCGCGTCCTCCACCACCGACGCCGACCCGCACTCGGGGCACCGGCCCCGCGCCGCCATCGCCGCCGCCGCGCTGGGGGAGCGCTGGGACGGGAGCGCCGCCAACAGCCAATAGCGGCGCCGCCCGCCCCGAGCCCACCAATAGCGGCGCCGCCCGCCCCGAGCCCACCAATAGCGGCGCCGCCCGCGGTCCGTCCCGACGCCCGCCCGGCCGAGGCGCCGCCGGCGCACGCTGCGTTCCGCCCCCGCCGGGATGGCCGCGGAGGCGGCGGCGGCCCCGGGCCCGCGCGGGGAGCGGCACCGAGGGGAGAACGCGTCCTCCTGGGCGGGGAGCGGCGAAGCACCGCGGCTCGGAGGCCCAGGGCCCCGATGGCCTCCTCCTCCGCCCGTCCCCGGCGCAGTGCGGAGCCGGCGCTGCCGTGAGGGCCCAGCCGCGGGCCCCGGCCGCCGCGGGCGCTCCGCGCTCTCCGCGGGTGCTTTGCAGAAACTCCCGGCTCTGCCGCTGCGGACCCGCCCGTCCGTCAGGTTTCCCCACCCCGCGAGGTGTTTGCAGGCAGCACCTGATGGCGGCAGGGATGTCAGCAGGCCGGAATGCCGGGAGCAGGACTAGCAGAGAAGCGCGAGAGGAAAAAACCCTTCTGAAACTCCAGAACAAAAGACACGGTGGCCAGAGCACTGCGTTTGAGGTGTCTTTATTTTAGTGTTCCATAAAACCAAAAGGTTTAAAAACAAACAGTAGCGGGGCTAAAAGCAGGGAGTACAAACAGGGAACATGCATTGGATCCTTCAATAATAAACAATACATTGGTTCTTAAGGCCCTTGAGGATGTAAAATGCCAGTCCCCCTACACCAAAGGAAGGCTTTAACGAGTGTTGCCAATAAAAACGAGGCTGGAGGGCTGGATGAGGTTTTTGGGGCTGAGCAACTGGAGGACTGGGAGCCCCCCGTGCCCCAGCCCTGGATCTGCTCGGGGAAAGGCTCCACAGCTGCAGCCCCAGGACAGAGGAGCCCCGGGGAGCTGGCACCCACGGCCAGGGCTGCCCCAGCACCCACGGCCAGGGCTGCCCCAGCAAGGCTGTCCCAAGCATTAAGGCTTCATCTCTGCTAAGAGCATAACATTATTTATTTTATGAACAATAATATTATTTATTGCTTTGGTTCTGTGCAGGTCACTCTTCCCAGCAGAGAAAAAGTCTAAGATACAAGTTTATCAGTGAGGTACAGGATCCTCTGTCCAGAGATCTACAGAGGCACGAGGAGGAAACAAATCAATCCTTCATCTTCCTCGCTCGAGAAGGCACAGGAAGCAGCAGCACTCAGAAGAAAACCATCACCAAGGCTGCCTTCACTCAGAGCAGAGGGCACAGCAGAAAGGAGAGAACACCCTCACCGCTCAAATAACACTAAAATGAGACAAAAGTACCTGAAGTCTTGCAAGACTCAGCTCCTAAAGCTTGTTTGAGGTCAGGCTGCCCATGCGGGACAGCTCTGCCAGTAAAGCTCCAGACTTTGGTAGCAGGGATAAACAGGAATAAAAATGTCATTAACAGCATTTCTTTGATTTTTCTAATAAATGTTTACATCTCTGTGCAAATCTATCAAACTGCTCCTCACTACAAAATACAGCATTTGAGATCTGCAGTGGTTTGTGACATTGTAAGCAGACTGCTCACAGGGTGAGAGTCCATCCAGCTGCTCCAGTCCCTCAATAAAGTGCTTTCCTGTAGAGAAATGGAGTTAGAAACTCACCCCTTGGCCAGGAGTGACCCGATAACCCAACAATTTCCAAAGGTAGGAGTGTTTATTTCCATAGAATTAGGGCTGGAAAGTTTGAAGCTTTGCTCCTCATGAAGCTTTGGTCCTTTGCAGAGCTTTGGCTCTGTTGATTTTCCAGCTTCCCTCTAAGCCATTCAGGGACTCTTTCTGCCCTGGTAAATCCCAGGGGTCGCAAAAGGCATCTGCTGTTTTGGTCTGTGCCAAGAGCTCAGCAAACAAAGCTCTGTTCAGTCTGCAGCGGGGGACGCTGTGCTGGCTGCTCCCCCAGCCCGAGGGGATGGGGAGAACTCCCCTGAGCCCACTGAACCCCCACAGCTCTGGGCTGTCCAGCACCCCCAGCCACGCAAGGCTTTCCTCCCCAGGGAGCAGCAAGGAGCCAGAGCAGGGGGAGCCCTAGCCCTGCCTGCACTGACAACAGGAGCACTGCAAGGCTCCTCACCTTGGGAGGGCCCTCAAGGTGAGCCCCAGCTCCAAACCCCAAGGGATTTCTGTTCCCTCCATGCAGTGTGAAAGGGAAATGGTCACAGAGCTCCCACAGGGCACAAAGTGTGAGGGCAGAGCATGGGGCAGAGGCAGGGCAGCCTCTGCCTGCTCTGAACAACCTCCAGAGCAGAAATTTAAGACACTAAGAGCAAAACTTCTGATTTAAAATGTACCTTAGGCCTAAATCTATTGGTGCCATTCCTGTGGTAGAAACATACCGTGAACCTCAATGTCTCCTACTCAAAAAAAATTGTCAACTTTCCCTTGAAGGACTCTTGGGAGTGTCCACTCAATGAGATGAACTGAGATTTGGTCAGCTTATGATCAACTTTCATTCCTTTTAAATTACAGCCCAGGTCTGAAGCTGGGCCATCTTTGGACTTCTCCAGTGTAGTTAATTATTATTTTAAAAACAATCAAATCCTCAAGCTCTACTGTACAAGGATTTATATTGCACTACAACTTCAGATGTGGAAAGAAAAGTAACTGATCTCTAAAAGCTGCTACAAAACAAAACTGTTTTAAAAAATCATCCTAAAAGACCATCAGCACCTTGCTGGGAAGCAAAACACATCCAAAACCTTCCTCCTTCCCATCACAACCAGCCTTTGAATTAATGCCTGGCCTTCCCAAATAATGGGAAGGAAACAAAAAATAAATACGGTAAGGTGACTTCATGACAACACCTGATGGAACTATGAATCAATCCGAGGGTTGCTCAAGGCAGAAACAGGAAAAGGTCATTTTCTGTGAGCAGCACACCCAGCACCACCAGCTCCTCACCCTCCTCTGGGGGAATTCAGTCCTTGCCCACCGACGCCCCCAGACCCTTCACATCTTCCCAGCTTTTCTGTTGCCAGACATGGAAACACGGAGGATGTTTGGGGTTTCTTCCATGACTCTGACAAGCAAGTTGTCAATGTAGTCCTCGAGCTCCCGCACCTGGAGGTCCTTCCTGGTAATGGTATCCTTCTGTTTCAGCACCAGCTGGATCAGCTCATCATGTGTCAGCTGAGCATAGGCATAGGCAGGGTCTGAGGGATCGTATTTCTTGGGAGGAAGGGAGGGAAGGCAGGGTCAGAGCAGGCACAGGACATTCCAAACCAGACACACAACACACAGACCAGCACGGTGACAGCTGCTGCCAAACAAACCTGGTAAAGCTTAAACCAGCTGCTTCAGTGAACTCTGGGAAAGCCAAATTCATGGTAAACAGCAAGAAACGCCCACCCAGGCCTTTGCTGTTTCTTCCCATTCCTTTGGAAAATCTGGTTTTAACCCTCATGCAGCATGAGAGGTACTGGACAGCTTCTGCTGATTCCTCCAGGTCCCAGAACACTGCCCAGGCAGGGAAAGTGAGCACAACAGGCCCCTGTGGGGCATCACACACAGTTTAGGTGGAATCAGAACACCACAAGACCCATTGCAAGTTTTCAACCCCCTTGAAACAGCAGCGTGGCAGTTTGAATCACTCAACTCCCATCCCCTCCCCTCTCACCAGAAGGAGGCACTGCTGTTATTTCAGTTCTAACTTCCCTATTTCCCAAAAAACCCTGACAGACCATAAGGGGACCCGTAATTTCCCCTGCTGACCCAGGGATGCTCCCAGCCTTTCAGATCAGCCTGCTAGGGAAGCCGTGCCTCAAGTCTGGAGGTCTCTCTTGAGACCAGGATTATGCTGAGAGCTCCTCTCAGTCCCCCTGCTGACCCAGCTGCACGACTGTGCTCCAAGGAAGTGGCTGTGCCTGAGAACCTCCCCCAAAAACACAAGCCCCAGCTCTATTATAGGTCAGTCTGCAAGAAAATAAGCATTTAAGGAACAATCCCACTCTTGAGGGCTGACCAAAAGGATGTTCCTGGCCCAGCTATCTGGAATATACAAACTCTTCAATTAAATCAAAGCTTAGGCAGTGAAAGTGCCACTTCCCTCCATACCTTCACACTCATTTCCAGAAGCTTTTCATTCATGGTGCTGATGACATTCAAGTTCTTGCTCTGAGGCTTGTTTACCATGGCATTCATTGGCTTCACAGGATGGAGTCTGCAACAGGGAAAAAAAGGGTCCTGCTGTTCAGTCAGAAGAGGTAACAGCAGCATGACACAGATCTTTAGACTGAGAACAAATACAGCAAGAAATTGGGGACAATTCCCTCCCTGCTCTATGTCCTGACAGAAAAGAGACTCAGCTTCAGGAAGACAAGGTATTTCTAAGCCATAGGGGTTTTGTAAGTATTTTCCAGTTCTCTACTATCTTTATTGACCTAAGGCATTTGAGATAAAGCAGAAGCAGGAAGGAAAATACATCCTCTGTGTGTCATGGAAGAAAAGCTAGGTCAGGCTACACAAGGAGACAGAACACGGGGCAGCTACTCTCATCCCTCAGAAACTGGTATTTCAGCCTGACTTTCCTAATCAGAACATAGTTGTGATCTTGCAACATACCAAATACTTCTGCTGTCCTGAGACAAGTGTTAGGCCTTGTCCAATCTGAACTGACATCACCAGCTGTGAGGAAGTGCTGTCATTATTTGCCTGCACAGGACTTACAGCACCAATTTTAACACAGGAACAAAATTTTCCTTCTATTCCAGCAAATGCTGTCCCAGAGGTGTCCTAGACCCCAGGCAGAGCACTGTAGGTGAAGGCTCGAGGGCTGACAGGCCAATGGCACCACTCCCACAGAGCAGGAGCTGCAGCGCCAGGAGCAGCGTGTGCTGCACCAGGGCTGGTGATCCCTGAGGAGCCTGCTCAGCCAGGAAACGTTTATCAGGTGTCCTCCCTGTCTGACAAACAGCTCAGGCCCAGGCCCTCTGGCCAGTGGGATGGAGTGACTCCATTTCCCCTGCACTTTCCCTAAGCTCCCCCAAGAGCTGTGAGGAGCAGCTGCTCCCCTGGGCACCCCGAGGAGCTGCATAGACCCACCTGGAGCCAGCAGCAACCCCACACTGGGTGACAGCAGCCAACCCTGACAAACCCAGCCCAGGGGAAGTCAGGGCTGTCCTGGTCTGATCCAGCAGCCTCAGGGACAGATCTGCACCCAGAGAGTGAAGCAAAGCTCACATCTGCATGGAGGTACCTGCTATGATCCCCACACATCTCACCTGTGCTGGGGAGACACGGTTTCAGCACCCCGTGGGGATTGGTTAGGGAACGTTTCAGAGGGTGAAACTCGTGCCTGGAGAAGTTTCTTCTTGCCCGAATTTCCTGCTTTATCTGCGAAGCCCTCGGCTGTTGGCTTTTTCGGAGACTCTGCTCTACAACTCAGGGTGTCAGAGAGAAGGGAATGAGAGGAAGAGTGGAGCTGGCAAGGACTTGACAGGGAGGAAGACAAAGCAGAAGGCTCAGAGAAGTCACACTCTGCACGCTCCTCAGCACCTGCACTCCTTTCCAGCTCTTGTTTCCCAAAATGATTGTCACACTTGCTGGAATGAGATGTCACACCTAAGCCTGAGTCAGCTCCCTGGACACAGACCCTGGGAGCACCCACTGCAGCAGGCAGCACAGCCAAACTCCCTGGCTCACAGGCACCAGGAATGGCTCCTGCTCCTCCTCCCGGTGCAGCAGCAGAGCTATCAGAGAGCTCTCTCTGTTCTCCATGCAAAGGTGTCAAACCTCGGGGCTGCTCTCCATTCCCTAGAACACCTCTGTCACCTGCAGTGGCCCCACAGCTGTCCTGGCAGTCCCCCAGCAGCTCGTCATCAGAGCCTCCCTCCGGGATCACTGGAAGACCGGCCGGTGCCGAGCCCCGGTCCCCAGGAACAGGAATGGCAGACCTGACATTTGTGAGACTGACAGATAAATCACCACCTTCCCTTTCTAAAGGCCTGACACTGCTCTTACCTCTGGGTGTCACTGCAGAGGTGACGGTCCCCAAGGAGCCGCCTTGAGGGAGGCACGCAGGAGCAACTGAGGCTTCAGGGAATGGGAGCCCTGGGGTGGATTTTGCACCATCCCCTGAAGCAGGAACATCAGCCCTTAGCTCAGCCTGGGGAGCAGGTGGGGATCTCCTCAGCAGTACAGCCAGTCGTGGGGCTGGCTTTGGGGGCACAAGGACCTCGCTGCCAGCCCACCCTGACTCCCCTTCCCCAGGAGACACCGTGCAGGCTCGCGGCATTGGCTGGACTTGAGAAAGTGGCTCGTTCCCAGCAGGTGGAGGTACCTGGAGCTCTAACACGGGCACACATTCTGCCCATTGCTTTCCACCAAACGTCTCCTGCTCCTCCCTGAGCTTGCTCCTGGGGAATGGTGCCTGGTCAGCCTCTGGCACGAGGCTGTCACTGCACTTGGAGAGAGACACAAAGCCTTTGTCACCCCTCGTGCAGGGCTCAGTGCTCACACCAGTGACCGCCACAGCTGTTCCATCACTGTTCCAGGTGGGATGAGTGCTGTCCCCAGAGAGCTCAGTCCATGGGTCACCTCCTGCTCCCAGCTCACACCCTGCTTGCTCTCCTGCTGCCCCTGAACCCACTTGTAACCTCCCACTGGAATCCAGGGGCTGCTCTCCACCTTCCTGCCCACCCAAACCCACATCACCTGATGGAACACCCTGCCACTCCCCAAGGACAAAGGACACAGATTTCCCATGGCCTGGCTTGCTGCTTTCCGAAGAATCCTCACGCTGAAGCTGAGCAGAATCCTGGTGTGGCTCTGGAGCCAGCCCAGGGGGGCCAGAAAGGGAGTGAGACAAGGTGCCCAGAGGGTCTGGCACAACTGTGGCATCACTGGTTAAAGCCACATCTGCAGAGCCCCCTGAAGCACTACAAGAAGGGTGTCCTGCAGAGGAACAGTCCTCTCCACCAGGAAGGCAGGAAGGGGAAGAACCAGCCTGGGAAGCTGGCGCTGCCTGTCCCCCACGCTTGGACACAAAGGGATTGTTGTCATTGAAGGGACAGTCAGAGGGGACAGAAGGTGTGCGTGGGCCAGAGAGACCCTGGGAAGCCTCAGAGCCCTCAGGACCCTGACCCCAGTCAGCAGCAAAAGGATTATTTCCCCTGGCAGAGACCTGCCCAGGAAGAGGCACTTTGGGAACAGAGGCTGCAGGACGATGGGATGAAGGGAAGCAGGTGATGCTGTTGGGATCCAGGGCTCTGGATGTCCTGTCCCACTCAGGAGTAAATGGGTTCTTGTCATTCCAGAGCTCTGCAGCTAAAGCAGGAGAAGTGACAGAGGCAGGAGAACTAGTGATGTTTTCAGAGTCTGGCACTTGGACTGTCTGCCCCACTTCAGAAATAAAAGGATTATTGGCACTGCTGATACGGTGCACAGAGAGAAAAGCAGGGAGGGGGTCAGGTGCAAGAGTAGGAAGCGTGGCTTTGGGTTCCTCCTCTGGAGACAGGCCCAGTCTGCAAAAAGGGACAAAAAACTTGCATGTCACTTGCAGATGCAACATGAGGCAGGAACAGACAAGCTTTAGCACCAGCCTCCATCAGCTCTGCCACTAGAGGTGAGCTACACCTTAAAGAGACCTCAAAGAGAGGTGCCCTGTCTGTGAGACTTTACATCCTTAACTGCACCTTCACCAAGCACTGGCCTTATGTCAGAACTCTCCTGCTGCAGAGCTTGGTTTTGCTGCTTTAAGCACCATGTCTTTGCATCCCAAGCAGGTTTATTAGTATGTAAAACACTTGCACAGGAAAGAAACTTTAACTTGAGAAGCACTGAAAAGGAGGAGTTAGAGTAAGGGACACAGACAAAACACAGCCTTATTAGTAGGGCACACCTACATATACATAATAAACCTCATACACAGTTTATATATTTGTATGAAGGATAAAAGAACAGAATTTCCGAAAAAGCCTTCTGTGCAAATCCACACAAAATCTCTCTGTGTTGCTGTGAACGATGCCAGAAGCAGAAGGGCTCCAAGGCTACCCTTTGGAAGACCACAGCCAAGTAGGGAAGAGGAAAGCAGAGATGTTAGAATGGGCATTTCAGACCCTGGGGAGGCTGCAGCCACACAGCTCAGACAGAGTTAGTTTGTGCAAGAGATCCAGCAAGAAAATTCACCCCTTCAGCACCTGCCAGGTGCCTCCTGCACTAGAGAACCACTATTTCAGCATCACTTAACAAGGAGCACCCCTACCTCCATCTTCTTTTCACTCTGAGGAAGAACTTGGGAGTTGTTCTTTTCTATCAGAGCACCCAACGCCAGCGTAAAACCCACAGGTACCCACAGAGCAGCACCTGAGCCCAGGTGTGGCAAGCACAGCCCGCTGTCCCCTGCCACCAGCACTGCCCAGCCCAACTCCTGCCAGCAGCTGGGTCTCACCTGGGTTTCACAGCTTTGGTCTTGGCTGGTGCAGCTTTCTCCGGTTTCTGTTCCTCCTCGCAAGGGCTGAGCAGCTGCTTGGTTGTGACAGCCTCCTCTGCGTGCTGAGCGTCTCCTGACAGGCTCCTTCTGCCCAGATCTGCTGGGGCTTCAGGGCATTTGGCCTCCTCTTCACTCTTCTCTTCTGGGATTGTATCCTCACTCTGCAGGGTCCTGTCAGGACTAATCTCAGCATCGCTGAGCTTCACTGTTTCCTTCTTCCCAGTGACCAGGGAGAGCAAGGCAGACTTCTTGTGGTCTGTTTTTTTGGTCTCTCTAACAGCCTCGACGCTTGGTGGAATGCTGGTGTCCAGGTGCTCCTCACTGCTGAGCAGTTTGTATGATGGCAAAGTCATGGACTTGAAGGTTTCCAAGGATGGGGACCCCAAGAAAGCCTGCCCAGGAGAGGTTCTCCCCATTTCTTCAGGTGATTTAGTGGACCTGGAGGACAGGTTCTCCTCTGAAGCAAAGAGCTGCTTCCTCCTGAGGTTGTGAGGAGAGGGGGAAGAGGTTGGAGTCTTGTCTTTCGTTGTGGTCTCTTCCATATAGATGTGACTGCCATTGATGCACAGACTAGACTTGGTCACGGGATCACTTTTGGATTTAAGGCCACTGAACAAAGAGAGGCCATCCTTTTTGGTGTGGTTAGTGGTTCCTTGGGTTAGCTGCCTACTGTCCAAAAAGGCTGGTTTACGAGATTTAAACGGAGGAGAAGGAGCTGGCTTCTGTTCCCACACACTTTCAAAGGATCCTGGAAAAAAAAATGGAGAAATTAAAGATGCAAGAACAATCTTTTCTCTGACACTACTGACAGCCTCAGTGCCAAATCCAATTCCTATGGATTTGTTCAGAAAGGAGAATTTAACCAGTGCTCTGAAAAGTGTAAAGAACCCTTTGGGGGAAGGTTTTGTGCAAACACTCACGTTCTGAGGCAGGAGAGGTCTCGGGCTCCTCCTCATCCCACTGCGCCTGGAAGTCGCTGGGCCGCAGCCGAACCCTCTGGGTGAGGGGCTGCTGAGTGGGCAGCACTGACATGGACTGGGACAGGGACGTCTTCTGCAGGCCAGGCTTGGAGAACAGCGCTTTAAACTTGGATTTCTTCTTCTCCTTCTCCATGGCCTCATCCTCACTATCAGCAGGGGAGTGGGAGGTGCTGGGGACGATCGCCGAGGCCGTGTCCGAGAGGCCACTGCTCCTCTTGCCCTTGAACTTGTCTTTGAGCTTCCCAAAGGGAGAGCGGGGCTTGTCCTTCATGGACAGGTCAAACATGCTGGCTGTCATGTTGCTCCTCATGAACTGGATATCCACCTCAATCTCCCCTCTCTCTTTTTCCTTCTTCCCTGGCTTGGAGCGAAGCTTGTACCACCTGCAGCAACAAGAGGATTTCTTTAACCACCAGTAACTGAGAACACAGAGGGCGCTTATGGCTGAAAACTCAGCCCACAGTTTAGGAAAAGAAATCCTTTTATCTTACGGTGACGTCATGGTCACAGCCCCAGGTGCCAAAGAAAACATTCCTTATCGTAAACAGAAAGTTATTAGTAAGATTTGGTTTAAAACCAGATCAGGAAGGGTTAAAAAAAAAGGAGAAAAAACAGAGGCACAAGATGGAATTCCACTCTCCTCTGCCCTTTCATCTCTCCTCCTGACACTGGCAGGGGCCACGGCTTTGAAGTGGAGCGAGAGCAGCAGCCTCAGAGCGTCCCACGCCCTCATACCTTTCATTCCAGCTCCTTAATGCCTCTTAAGCCAAGGAACCCCTAATCAACACCAGAGAGCCAGCCCCAGCCTCCCAGACCTCGGGGATTTCCACTCACCTCTCCAGGCTCGTGACTGGCACGCACCAGGAAGGGCATTGCTCAGCCAGAGCCCTCTCCCTCCCCACCATCGAGCTCTGCGTGGGCAGTGCCCAGGGCATCCCAAACCACAATCCCACCACCCTCACGCCCTCAGCCACCCCTGGGTGACACTCAAACCACATCTGAGCCAGCACAGAGAATGATCAGCACTGCACACCAGGATGGTTTTGTTTGTTGGTGGAACCGCAGCATTCCCGACCCCACAGAACCCATAGGAAAGGCTGCCTGGAAACTGCTTTGTTTCTTCCTCCTCACCAGCTGGAATGGGAAAATAAAGACAGCAAACAGAGCATGCAAATGTGCCCTGCCATCAAATTTGCACTTCAACCTCCAAAAGTATACTGGAAGCAACAAAAGAGAACAGGAAAAGGTGATTTGCTTGAGATAAAATTCAAAACTAATGGGGATAACCGAAGGAGATGGATTCAGGAATCTTTTAGAAGTGTCTTTCTAAAATTCAGGCACTTTAGAAGGAAATGCAGAAGAAATTCTTCCCTCTGAGGGTGGTGAGGCCCTGATCCTGGAGAAGTTGTGTCTGTCCTGTCCCTCCAAGTGTCCAAGGCCAGGTTTGGAGAAATGATCTAGTGGAAGCTGTCCCTGCCCAAGGCAGGGGGTGGAACAAGATGGGCTTTAAGGTCCATTCTGGGATTCTGTGACTCTAAATGAACAGTTAAGTGACAGTCACGGGCCTGGAGTTAGAAGACACCCAGGGAAGGGCTTTTAATCAGGAAACTGAGGCTTTGCACAGTCCCTGGAGCTGCAGCAGCCCGGGAATCACAACCCCTTTGCCTTTAACATGAGCCAGCACTGGGCACTTTTGTTCCAAAGTGGTTTCTAGGAGCATCCTGCGCTCGCAGGGCTTCGGTGCCACAATTGATCCCGTGTGTCCAGGGAGCCACAGGCAAACACTGTGTTCAGCAAAGCAGCTCAGCCCCGGCTGAAAGCAGCACCCCTGGGAGTGGCTGGAAGGAACTCACAAACTGACAACCCCCCAAACCACAAAAAAAATCTCATTAGTGGCATTTATGGTGTTAGCAAGGACCTGTCAATCAATGTCTATCTATTTTCCAAATAAAACTAGCCCTTTATGGCTACACATCACCATGGCAGCAAGAACAAAACAGGCTTCCAACAGGAAACCGAAGGTTGGAAACAACTGAAAACATGAGAAATTTCCCCAGGAGTACCAAGGTTGTGTTTTCCTCTTTTCTCCCCCTCAATTCTCCTTTGCCCAGACACAAAGGAATGCGCCCAGGAGCCCGAGGCACAGGCCCTGAGCTCCACTGACCAAGGGGCTCCACAGTGTAAACACAGCAGAGTCTGACACAGCCTTAATGAACCCACAGCCTAATTAAGCCTTGGCAAGCGGGACGGGCTCTGCTCAGGTGAGGCAGGGGAGGAAGGTGACTCACAGCACATTACAAGGCTGCTGACTCCCAGTAAAACCCTCCCAGGCACCACCCCTGGGTTTCACCGTGCCCGTGTTTGTGTTCAAAGCAGCGGGTGTGATACAGGGCTGGCGCTGGGCAGGAGCAGCCCCAGCTCAGAGTCCTGCTGACAGCGGCTGGGCCAGCCCCTGGAAGGTGGAATTATCCACCCTGGCACGCTCCAAGTGTTTGCTAGCAAAAATAAATAATCGGCTGTCGGAGTGCTCAGTCCCTGCTGGAAGGAGGCAGCATCCCGAGGACATCAGGTTTCAGGGGCCAGGCTGTTTCCTCGGTAGTGTCAGCACTCACACGGAAATGTTTGAAAATCAACGCCAAGGACCAGGCAGGACGGGCTGGAACAGCGTTCTCCGGGCCGCCAGCCTATTCCAGGGGAAGGCACTGCCCAGCTCTGGGGGCTCCTAGGGCTCACCTGCTCCAAGGGGTCACCCCGTGGGCACTTTTGAGGTTTCAGGAGTCCCTATGGGGAAGAAGAGTTCCCCACCAGAACCCCCCACTGCTCTGGGGCACAGGGTAACCCCCAGACTGTGGGACACACAGGCTGCCATGGGGGCACAGGGGTGTCCCCATGCTTGAGGAGCACAGAGGTTCCCATGAGGAACAGGGGAGCTGGAGCCCCTCACAGAACTTCACTCCCTTCACGAGGCACCCCTCAACGTCCTCCCCAGCCCCCATGGGGCACTGAAGCCCCCTCATTGACGTCCCACACCTCCGAGGGGCGCACAGGCCCCTCCAAACCTCTCCGTGGGCACCGTGGGGCTGAGACACCCCCCAAAAACCTCCTCCGCGGGAGCCGGAGGGGCCACTCCAGCCTTCCCCGCAGCTCCCGTGGGACACAGCACAGCCCGGGACACCCACCCCACTCCACTCCCGTGGGACACAGCACACCCCGGCACACCCACCCCACTCCCGTGGGACACGGCAGCCCCCGGCCCGCTGCGGCTGAGGGCGTCCCGCGCTGCCCCGGAGCCCCGGTCGCACCTGGTGTGCCGCGGGCCGCCGCCGTCCCTCAGCGCGGCCAGCTCCACCTCGGCGCGGCCCAGGAACTTGTCGGCGCCGGCCAGGGCGCGGTGCAGCACCGTGAGGCGCAGCGCGGCGGGCCGCGCCGGCAGCTCGAACGTGGCCTCCTCCCGCCACAGCGGCTCCCCCCGGCACCGCTCGGCCACCGACGTGCGGAACTTGTCGCGGCCCAGCGCCATCACCGCGTACGCGTCGCTGCCGCCCGCCGCCGCCTTGGCGCGCAGCCCCCGCGCCCGCAGCACCGTCACCCGCACGTGGGTGGGCGCCCAGCCCGGGGCCGCGCCCGCCATGGCAGCGAGCGAGCGGCGGCGCCGGGGACGGGCCGCGAATGGGCCGGGACGCGCCGGGAGCGGCGACGGCGGCGGCGGCCGGTGCGCCCCGCCCCGCCCCTCTCGCGAGAGCGCGCGGAGGGCGGGGCCCGAGGGGGCGGGGCCCGGGTGTGCAGGTGTGAGCAGGTGAGTACAGGTG